>CM054946.1:6463419-6505910 GCA_029168755.2 Tillandsia fasciculata | reverse complement strand
ATTCCACCTTATACCAACCTTGAAATTTGACAGAGTCAAGTATTTCAATATGCATTTTATTTAATTCAAAAATTGAAAGACCATGCTTGGTATACATGTGGTAGCTGCACACAGTACTCGGACGACCGAGGTGGTAGCTCTTTCCTCCATGTGGTGGTAGTTTTTACACTCCTCATTGGGATGTAACTCTTTCCACATCTTTTGAGCATTTTACTTTTTCTCTTTGACTCCCCCTCAATTGGCTATCAATTATTTAAGATATAAGGTATTCAACCAAAAATTGATCTCGCATTCATACTTGACTAAATAGTCAAATAAGATAATAACTATACCAAGAGATCATTGAGAGAGAAATTGACTTTGATCACTAAGAAGATGACTTAATTGATATAAATGATCATCGCATCAACTGAAATATTATGATATCAAAAGCATAATAGATTTCTAAATGCGTGAAAGGATGCAGTTAAAGTCAATATAACTAATGCTCAATTAATGTACTATGTCTAAGCATAGATAATGAACAAAAATACAAAAACAAAACCTAACCTAAGGATTGGTTTCAAAAAGACATTATTTCAAGGAAAGCATTCCAATTGCCTTACGCAAGTGAATAAATCGTTTTTGATCCAAAGGTTTTGTTAAAATGTCAGCTAATTGATCTTCAGTTGAAATATATGAAAGTTGAAGAATATTTGATTCAACTAGCTCTCTAAGGAAATGATATCTAAGTTCAATGTGTTTTGTTCTTGAGTGCAACACAGGGTTTTTGGAAATGTTTATAGCACTAGTGTTGTCACAAAGAATTGTTACCGAAGTTGCTGAAATCCGGAAGTCGCTTAACAGACTTTTCATCCAAATGAGTTGGGTTGAACAACTACCTGCTGAAATATACTCCGCTTCGGCAGTTGAGAGTGCTATGCAGTTTTGCTTTTTACTGTGCCATGCAACTAGGCAATGGCCAAGATAAAAACATGCACCACTCGTGCTTTTCCGGATCATCCACAGATCCTGCCCAGTCGGCATCTGAATATCCAACAATATCAAGTTGTTCCCATAGGATACCAAATTCCGAACTTTATTGTACCTTTGATATACCGGATGATCCGTTTCACCGCTTTCAGGTGAACCTCCTTTGGTGCTGATTGATATCTCGCGCAAATCCCAACACTAAAGGATATGTCCGGGCGACTAGCCATGAGATAAAGTAGACTTCCAATCATACTGCGATAAGTTTCTCGTCTACATTCTCACTAAAAGATTCACTTCCAATCCCTTATGGCTAGTTCCCATTGGAGTCGGAAAATCTTTAGAATTTTCTAAATCAAACTTTTTGACCAACTCCATTGCATACTTGGATTGACACAAGTGAATTCCTTCATCGTTTGTTTAACTTGCAATCCAAGAAAATATGTCAATTCGCCCATCATGGACATCTCAAATTCGCTTTCCATGGTCTCAGCGAATTTAGAAGCATCATTATCTCTTGTTGCACCAAAAACAATGTCATCGACATAGATTTGTGCTACAATGAAATTGTTTTGATAATGCTTCACAAAGAGAGTCCTGTCAGCTCCCCCTCGAGTATAGCCCTTTTCCAAAAGGTGCTTTGTCAACCTTTCGTACCATGCTCGCGGTGCTTGTTTCAGACCGTAAAGAGCCTTTTTCAAACGAAAAACATGGTTAGGTAGTTTATGTCCACAAAACCTTTCGGTTGAGCCACATAAACTTCCTCATTTAAAAACCCATTTAAAAAGGCGCTCTTAACGTCCATTTGAAATAATTTTATTTTAAAATGACAAGCAATCGCAAATAAGATACGAATGGACTCGAGTCTAGCTACAGGGGCGAAAGTTTCATCAAAGTCTATACCTTCTACTTGAGAGTAGCCTTGAGCAACTAACGTGCTTTGTTCCTGATGATAGTACCATCTTCATTTTTCTTGTTCTTGAAAATCCATTTAGTACCTATCACATTGTGTTGCTTCGGAGGCTTCGTTAATTCCCAGACTTTGTTTCGCTCAAATTGATGGAGCTCTTCCTGCATTGCTTCAATCCAGTAGTCATCCTGAAGAGCTTCATCAACATTCTTTGGTTCGATCATGAGATACGTAGCATGCGAATCCACAAACCAATTGTCTCCGAGTTCTAACTCCTTCTTGTGGGTCTCCAATAATGTTCGATTCAGGGTGATCCTTGGAGATGCGTAACGTTTGAGGTAACGGAGTACTCGGAGGTACATGAGATGATTCCTGCACATCAGATAAACTTGAAGAACCGTTAGATGCATCATTATTATCGAAAGAATTGTTAGAAGAAGATGCATTAGCAGGTGTATCATCATCAAGAGAGATATCGAGGGTAGATTTTTCAGATTCAAAGTGAAAAGCTTCATCTACCTTAACATTTATCGATTCTACCATCGTCTTAGATTCAAGTTAAATACTCGATATGCTCTACTGTTTGTAGAATAACCCATGAAAATCCCTTCGTCACTTCGAGAGTCAAATTTTCCAAGATTTTCGCGATCACGTAAAATGTAACACCGACTCCCAAAGATACGAAAATATTTGATGTTAGGTTTTCTACAAAACCATAGTTCATATGGTGTATTTAAAGTTCCCGGGCGCAAATACACGCGATTAATACATAGACAGCAGTGTTCACAGCTTCAGCCCAAAAATATAACGGTAAATTCCGGCTGTGAAGCATAACACGTGCCATCTCTTGTACGACCCTGTTTTTGCGCTCGACTACACCATTCTGTTGAGGTGTATAGGGTGCTGAGAATTCATGTTTAATGCCGTTGGAAGTGCAAAAATCAATGAATTTAGAATTTATGAATTCTCCACCTCTATCACTTCTAACACGAGTAATCTTTTCATTCTTTTCAGTCATAATACGATGGCAAATCTCGTGAAAAGAATCAAAAGTATCAGCTTTCTCTTTTAAAAATGCTACCCAAGAATATCTAGAGAAATCATCAACCAACAAGAAAATATACCATTTACCTCCCAAGATGGTTGACGAGTTGGCCCCATTAAATCCATGTGCAAAAGTTCCAAAGGCCGTTTTGTACCTATGTGGTTCAAGTTCTTGTGTGCAGTCCTAGATTGTTTTCCCTTTTGGCAACCGCCACACACAATGTTTTGTTCAAAAGAAAGTTTTGGAACCCCCTTGACCACGTCTTTGTTTGAAATTCTAGCAAGTTCCTTAAAGTTTATGTGACCTAGCCTTTCATGCCAAAGTGTTTCATTTTTCAAAGATGCTAGGTTACATTTTTCAGAAATTTTACTAGGAACTACATAACAATTGTTTTCTGATCTAACCCCCTTTAAAAAGAAACATGGTCCTTATCAGTTACAACACATTCATCAGATGAAAAATTAACTGAAAACCATTATCACACAGTTGACTTATGCTTATGAGGTTAGTCTTAAGGCCATCAACAAATAACACATTTTTCAAACCGGGCCATCTGGAATAGCTACTGTTCCCTTTCCAACAATTTTGGAAGACCGACCGTCTCCGAAAACAACAAGTCCTCCGGAGATTTTCTCAAAATTTGAAAACAGTTTTTGTCACCGGTCATGTGACGGGAACATCCGCTATCCAGATACCAAGACGAATTATCATATGCATGCAAGGAAATATTAGTAACAAGACAAAGGAAAATTTCACCTTTGCGCACCCAAACCTTTTTGGAATGCGTCGGTAATGGTCGTGAAGTTGTTCTCCTAGGTGAAAGCGTCTTGTTGAAGATTGCTGCTCCTTGATGATGTCGTCTTGAGCGGTGAACTACCAAGGCTCTTTTCCTTTGAAAATTTGCATTTGATTTCTGAGGAATCGCCTTTTTGGTAGTTGTTGCAAGAATGCTTGAGGTGTGCGTTTGGCTCCCATCTTGCAATTTCTCCTTATGTGCCCTGAAAAACCACAACGAAAACATACCTTAGATCTTGACGATCCCGAAAAGGATGAAGTAGGCTTGTTGTCGTTGTTTGTCGTGAATTCCGGTGTCGGAGGAGGAGATACCGACTGAGGCACAAAAACTGTCCCACTTGAACTTGGACTGTTTCCAGTTTGAGTGTACCCGAGGCCGAAACGGTTTGTTTGACCAAGACCAAGAAGCTTGTCCAACTTACTCCTTCCAGAAGAAAATCGCTTTAAGTCATCCTTGAGTTGGAAGATGGTCTTTGTCATTTCCATATTTTCCTGTCGAGCCTCGCCGTAGAGCTTCGAGAAATAATTCGCTTTATCCATCAGTTTTGTATGTTCTTTCTCGAGAAGCTCATTTTCCTCTTGAAGGGAAACATTTGCTTTGACTAAGTTATCCCTTTCCACTTCAAGAGCGTTTGAGAGAGAAGATGCCCTTTTCGCTTCTTCTTCGAGATCCTGCAATCTCCCTCTCAAACTCCGGTTTTGCTTTGCCAGTTTCTTTGAATCCCTCAAAAGCTTATGGTAGGCAAGAGCAAAATCTTCACCTTCAGAATTACTCGATTCGTCGTCCATGACATTCTTTTCATCATGGGAGGAGTTGGACAACGAGTCGGATGTACTTGCCATTAAGCACATGAAGGGTGAAGATGTGGACGCGTGGAATACCGTTGCGTTACTTTCTTCATCACTTGAGGATGACTCATTTGACGTTGAGTTGTCATCCCAAGTGACGACTTGCATCGCCTTCTTCTTTGCCGGATTCTTGTTGGGACACTCCGTTGCAATGTGGCCGTAGCCTCGACATTTGAAGCATTGTACTTGTCCCTCTGAACTTTTCTTATCCTTTGAAAAGTTCTCTTGCTTTCTTGACTTGTAACTTGAAGAACCCTTGCCTTTCTTCGACTTTCCGAAGGATGGAGTTTTGCTTGAATTACCCCTTCGAAAGTTGCGGCGAAACTTCCTTGTCAAGAGAGCAAGCTGCTTCTCAAAGTCCTCCATAGATAGGTTCTCGTCATCGTCTGAGGAGGATGAATCCGCGTCTTCTTCCTTTGTTGTTTTCAATGCATAACCTGAAGACTTAGAAGAGGATGCCTTTCCAGAAGAATAGTTAGTAGGAAATGTCATTTCATAAGTTTGTAATGCACCAACTAATTCTTCTACACGCATTTCGTCCGGGTGTTTAATTGTTTCAATGGCTGCGACCTTCGGGCGAAATCGTTCAGGAAGAGTTCTTAATATCTTTCTTACAACTTTAAATTCTGGAATCTTCTCTCCCAAGTTAGCACATGAGTTTACGATGTCTTGCAATCGTGTGTAATAATCAGTGAAAGATTCATTCTCTGCCATAGAGATAGAGTCAAACTTGCTCGTGAGCATTTGCAGTTTCTGAATCTTCACAAGGTTAGTTCCCTCATGCGTAACTTGAAGAACATCCCAGATTTCTTTCGCAGTCTCACATGCCGAGACGCGAGAGAACTCAGTTTGTGACAAAGCATTAAATAAAGCATTAATTCCCTTGCCATTGTAAGAAGATGAATCTATCTCTTCCTTGGTCCATTTCGACCTAGGTTTTAAGGTGCGAACATCAGAAATAATTTCAGTTGGATTAGACCATCCTAATTCAATTGATTGCCACACCCTTTCGTCGATGGAAATTAAAAAGGCTTTCATCCGTACTTTCCAGTACGCATAATTTGTTCCATCAAAGAAAGGGGGTCGATTGATGTTTCCACCTTCAACCATTGTTTACAACCCTATTCCCGCTCTGATACCACTTGTTGGGTTATATGTAATAAGGATCTAAATAGGGGAAAAAACACCTAGAGGGGGGTGAATAGGTGTAAACAATAAACACTCAAAAAATCATTGCGCAATAAAACCCAATGCGGAAATAAAAATAACACGCAAGATTTTTACGTGGAAAAACTCCAAACCGGAGTAAAAAACCACGGGACCGATAACACGGCGAAATCCACTAGAATTAACACACGTACAAGGTGATATAACGTACTCACAGACGACTCAACCTTTTACCATACGCTCCTAGTAGATCTTCTCCGCTCGCTCCACGACGCTTCTCGAATCCACGATCTGCGCCCAACGCTGAATCCACAGCGTCCAACGTCGAGTCCACGACGTCCGACCGAATCCACGGTCTTCACCCAGTAGCACGCTTCGAATCCACGAACGTACCTCGCTCCGAATCCACGAGAGCGGTTGCACCTTGAATCCACAAGGCCACGCGAGTCCACGCGCCGATTTTGGGAAAATCGTTGTTTTTGGGTGGTGATGATCCGCCGAATACTTAGATTAGAAATAGATCGGAAATACCATCTAAGTATTCATTGATTTGATTCTACTCAAAATCTGAGTTTGGAAAACCTAGAATCAAATAATCAATATAGATGAAGAAACATAGAATTAAATCTATTGATTTCCTTTCTTCTCTATATGTGGATTTTTCTTTTTTGGCTATCTACCGATCTGCCCTAGAAAATGAATCATAGGGTCTATTTATAGGTTAGAAACCATTGGAAGAAGATAAGGATCAAAAACTAACCTTTTCTGGAAATTTTACCGACGGCGATCCGGATCGGAATTTCTGCGATCCGGATTGTCATAACGTGACAGACAATTTCCAGAAAAACAAGGGTTCGGGATCCGGATCGAAATGCCCGATCCGGATCGTTCATACAGTTTCACCAAAAACCAATGTTCGGGATCCGGATCAGAATTCGCTTGGATCCGGATTGGATTTGCATATGAACCAACACCCTTCGGGATCCGGATTGGAAGTCTGATCCGGATCCTGAACATGTTCCATGTCCAGTTTTTGATTTTTAAGCAATGAAAAATTCATCCAAGTGTTTCTACACTATAAGAAGTATTCGGATCACCAAAAATCTTTAGTTAAACATACCTGATCCTTTTGAATTCTTCTTTCTTGAGATTGAGGTATATGATCCAAACTTCTTTCGTCTTCAATCTTCAAGACTTAACACTTTCACGAAATACGCCAAAACAAATTCCTTAACAGCAAGTACAAGATCGCACAATCAGAGGTTAAGTACAAGAATAGGTGTCCGACTAAACTAGAGCACCCAGAGGGCCGAAAAGATAAAACTCAGACCGAAGATAAACCCACCTCGGTGTAGGCAGATCCCGAATCCCGCTAGACTACTGGGGTGCTGGTGCTGAACTGCCGGGCCCTGAACAACAACTGTAATCAGTAATCGACTCTCTCATACCCATCCCGACAACACTACAGCACCAGCACCCCAGTAGTCTAGCGGGATTCGGGATCTGCCTACACTGAGGTGGGTTTATCTTCGGTCCGAGTTTTATCTTTTCGGCCCTCTGGGTGCTCTAGTTTAGTCGGATACCTGTTCTTGTACTTAACCTCTGATTGTGCGATCTTGTACTTGCCTACCGTGCATGTATAGGGGAGACTTTGTCCGTTTGGATAGAGGATTTCCTATACATGTGGCGATCTGTTCGCGCCCAGTTTTGCAACTCTGATTTCACCAAATAAAAAATTTAGACTGGTTTTAAATCTCGGGGCGTGACAACATCCCATTAATTTAAAATTTAATTTGATTTGTACTTACCCCCAATCATAAGGTTCTAGTTGTAAATGAGACATCCTTGTTTCTAGACGGGAGGTCGTGCATTGTCCGCGTGAGGTCATGCATTGTCCACGTGAGGTCGTGGCTTGCATGTGTGTGGTCGTAGGTGGCACACATGTGGTCGTTGGTGGCGCACTACTAACCGAGTAAGATACAACACTCTCAATAGGCGAATACTCACTTTCTCTGCAGTATATATAATGATTAAGTCCATTTAAAGAAGATTATAAATTACCAATTTATTATGTTATTTTACTAACCTTGTCATTCTTATACCACCTTCGCTTGGAATATTTTGATCACCCATTACATTGGCAAAAAGATCCACATTAATATAATTGTGGAGCATTCTCGTGTAATAACCTTGTGGTTCAAAATTCTCCGACGGATGTTGTCACGCCCGGGGGTGTAAACCAGACCCCGGGTCCGTCTACAGATCCGCCGTGCACACGGAACTTCCCGCGTACACGAAGCGCTGGTAACCTGCTCCATATCAGATGTATAATAAAAGAGCATAATACAGAGCTGAAATAGAAGAATCACACAGTATCTCAGACTGGAACTAAAAATAAAGCTGTAATAAATACAATAATCTCCCAGCTCACCAAAATAGTACAACCAGCTGGCGAAAGCCAGACCCAAAATGAAAGGAAACTACCACAGTCTGAGTGAAGGGTACAGCTTCTATCTAACAGCTCTCAGTCTCACAGGAGATCTATCTATTCAGCGATCCCCTTACCTCGATCAGCTGCCGATGGCCTAGCAGCTCCCGCAGACGACTCTGCAAAAAAAAAGGAGAAGGAAGAGACAAAAATAACAATGGGGGTGAGAACTACCAGATAAACCAGTAGCCTCCCCTAGTGGGTAAAAACCTCAACTCTGACGCACCCACTAGGACTACCAGAGGCGAAGGGAAAGGTGAAGTGGTAAGGTCCATAAGATACTGAAACAGGAAAACTACCACTACTATGCCTCTAATGCGATACTGGCTATCAAAAATGTATGCATGCATCAGTAAACAGAAACTGTCCAGAATAACCCAATCCGTCATCTGATACACGATTGGTACTGCCTGCTCTGCTCTCATCATCGGGCAATAACCGCGCCGATGTGATAGCAAAAACTGTCAATAACTGTCTTTCCCCAGCCTCTAGAGGGGAACTCGAGGGGAGCGACCCGCACGAGTAAAGCATCACCGGGCAATAACCGCGCCGGTATGATAAGTCTCAAAAGCAGGACTGGATCATGACTATGATCAAAGTGGGAAACTCCGTCCACTACAGAAAACCCAATCCCCAACAGATGCAAATAAATAAACCAGACTCAACCCCAATCTGATGCAAGGATAAACATCTGGTCGACCACCTGCTGTCCGTGGTTACCACAATACCCCACAAGTCCACAATCTAATGCAATCCTGACTACACTATCCCAAACTCCTGCTCATACTCGAGCAACAAGCATCTGAATGCAAAGGAGAGCAATGAAACATGTTCAAATTCCAATATGATAGTGTAGCAATAAATAGTGGCTACTAGATGTCGAGCATGCAATTGTACTATCTAAAAGCTGTAGAAAGGTGTCAAATATTTATTTTAAAAAGATTGATTTACTGTACTGATATAAAAGTTATTTGCATGCGAGATTATAGCCTTTGTCCCAATCACAGTGTCCCAAGATAAGTTATCATATAATCTGTGGGGTTATATTAAATTTTAGGAGAGTTCGTCCAAGCGGTTCTCATCAATTGTCACATTAGTTCGTCCCAATGGTTCTCATCAATTGTCATATTAGTTTGTCCCAATGGTCCTCATCAATTGTCATATTAGTTTGTCCCAATGGTTCTCATCAACTGAATTTTAGGGGAGTTCTAATAATCCCAGTGAGCTTGTCAAAAATGAGGTAAGCAACAGCCGCCCACCTCGAGCAGCTCAAACCACACCCCAGAAAGCCTCCTAGCTGTCCACAGTCCTCAAATCCTGCAAATCAGTGCACAGCTGTACATAACAACGCACCCGGTATAAATACAATTCCCAAAAAGTACAATATTTGCTGTTTTTCAAATAGCACGGGAAAAGAGGAGTTTTTCACCTCTATACAGTGCTCAGAAAAATCCAAAAAAATTACGGTTGCGTTCCTCGCAACGAGTAGATCGAAATCGACTCGTTAAACGCCTCGATCTGATGCTCCTACGCCAAGATAAAAATCGGAGAAGTTGATGCTGTCCAGAAATTTCCACAGCAAAAAGGGGGGTCAAAGAGGCCTTTGAAACCGTGCCAAAAGTGTGAAATGGAGCAAAGTGATCAACACGGAAATCGAAGCCTTACCTCTTAGGAATGCGCTGCTGCAAAAATCGTCCAAAATTTCCTCCTGGTTAGCACATAGGGAATTTTCGACTGAACTGCGACGGGAAATGGGCCCAAAAAGGAAATTGTCGCAGTGCGCCGCGTCGCAGATAACTCACTATCGGTAACTCCAAAAATTCTGAAATTTCTAGGGGAGAGAGAGAAGAGAGAGAAGAAAAATTTTCATAGAGGGCTCGAGCTCTGATTCTCTCTCTATGGCTCAAAAACCGAGGTGAGAATGGGAGGGGGTGGGAAATCCTATTTATAATGGGCCAAGGAATATTCTTGGGCTCCACACAGGATCGGACAGAACAGGGAACACCGAAATGGACCAACCGGAACGTGCCACGTGTCCACAAAACAGGAAACAGCCGTGCAAGGACCACTCAAAATCCGCCACGTGTCCACGTGGTGCACATGCTCGGTCCCCGCTCCGGGTTTTCCGAAAAATGTCGGCCAATGGGATCGCGCCACGTGTCACCTCCCCAGCTGCCTTCTAGAAGCCGGCCAACCAATCAGGAGCCGCCACGTGGCAAGGGGAATCTTCGGTGCTCCCGGTGCACGCCATGCCGTGGACCGCGCTCTCGCGCGCCTGCCCGCGCCTGCCCGCGCTGCCCGCGCCGCGCGCCGCCGCTTTCTGCCTTGCTCCGCCGCGCTCCGCCGCCGCGCCGCCGCCCGCCGGTCGCCGCCGGCGCCGCCGGCTGCCGGAACAGTGATTCCGGCTGCCGGAATTACTGTTCCGGCATGAACAGTAATTAATCGCCGAAAAAAATAAGTAAATATACCATTTTGATCGTTTTCGGGCGCTGAGTCCAAATCCGCCTTCCGTTTCGCCAAATTCTCATCCGAAATTTTGCCAAAAGCTCTCGGAAAAGCCCACTTGATCCGATTTTCGTGCCGAGTCTATTTCTAAGGTCCAATTTCGATTCTACAAGTTCCGTTGCACCGTATAAGCTCCCTGCAGTCACTGTTTAATGTTGCACAGTTCCTACGGGAGTCCGGATCATCACATCCTCCCCCACTAAAAAGAGTTTCGTCCTCGAAACGAGACTAAACAATAATCCTCAGTCCGATGTCTCGAATAAGTAGGGGTGAGCATCCCTCATCTCCGACTCGAGCTCCCATGTAGCCTCGCGCTCGTCATGATTGCTCCATTGGATTTTCACATAGGGAATGGCCCGACTGCGCAATTCTCTCACCTTTCGATCCAGAATTCTTAGTGGGCGCTCCTCGTACCTCAAATCCTCGCTGATCTCAAGCGGTGTGAAGTCGATGACGCGCGATGGGTCGAAGACATACCTCCTCAAAGTAGAAACGTGAAATACATCGTGGACACTAGCAAGCCTCGGAGGAAGTGCAAGTCGGTAGGCAACTAGCCCGATACGCTCCAATACCTCAAAGGGTCCAATGTATCGGGGGCTAAGCTTCCCACGAATGCCGAACCTCCTGATTCCTTTGGACAGCGAGACTTTCAGGAATACATGATCTCCAACCTGAAATTCCAAGTCTCGTCGCCGAACATCGGCATAGCTCCTCTGTCGGCTTTGGGCGGTCTGAAGATGCTTCCGATCGCTCGGATCTTCTCCTCTGCCTCTAACAATACGTCTAGTCCCAAGGTCCGCCTCTCGCCCCCGTCACTCCAATAAAAAGGGGTGACCGACACTTGCGTCCATACAACGCTTCAAACAGAGCCATCTGAATGCTCGCTTGAAAACTGTTGTTGTACGCGAGCTCAGCCAAGGGTAAGTATCGAATCCACCCTCCGCCGAAATCCAAGATGTATGCTCTTAGCATATCCTTCAGGATCTGTATAGTCCGCTCCGACTGCCCATCAGTCTGCTGAGAAAAAGCTGTACTAAACCTGAGTTGAGTCCCCAAGGCTCAAATCTCGGGTCTCTAACAGATACAAAATAGAGGCGGGCACTTAGATAACCGCACCACCTCATTTAAGTACAGCTGGGCTGACCGCTCAAGTGACTAAGTAGTCAGTACCAGCAAATGCATCCGCTCCTCCCAGGGCCCCCGATAATCCAACCTCATGTCCATCGGCACAAATGCTCGATCCGAGTACCTCTGTACTCCTGAGGTATCCAATAAAATCCCCCAAATGATCACTTTATCTAATTCCCGGTAATCCCTCACAATGCCGAAGTGAACCAACCTCCTACATCTCAAAAAGCACCGGCGCCCCGTAGGCCCCAAACTATGCTAGCCAAAAAAAGTTCCGCACCCAAAGCGAAACATCCGCCTCGCTAGCGAAGTCAAAACTACAGAGGCAAAGAAAGCCCTCCGGCAACCCCGGCACACAGACCTCTCCTGGCCTGGCTCCCCAAAAGATCGTCCTCGCAGCACAATGAACTGCCGCGAAAAGAAATACTGAGCCAGCCAGTTCATCTATGTACCACGATGGAGTCTCGCAGCTGAGTCATGACCCTCAGGTCTATTGGCACAATCCAGGACTCATCTGCACCGGGCAGGACCAACGACACTCCTCCGTGTGCTAAAAGATCGGGAATACGTACCTCCTGTGCGTAAGGTGACCGTCCTACCCCTAACCCATGCAATGAAGTAAACGTACTCCTAACGCATATCTAGCATGCTCAAGTGCAATACAATGCAAAATCTAATGCCAAAAGCAAGATAATAATACCTGCCACCACATAGTCGGCTGCTGCAAAGTCCTCCATGTTACGGAATTTGAGTTGGCGTATTTCGTGAAAGTGTTGAGTCTTGAAGATTGAAGATGAAAGAACTTTGGATCATATACCTCAATCTCAAGAAAGAAGAATTCAAAAGGATCAGGTATGTTTAACTAAAGATTTTTGATGATCCGAATACTTCTTGTAGTGTAGAAACACCTGGAAGAATGTTTAATTGCATAAAAATCAAAAACTGGACATGGGACATGTTCAGGATCCGGATCGGGCCTTGCAATCCGGATCCCGAAGGGTGTTTGTTCATACACTGGTTCAATCCGGATCGCAGCATCTCATGATCCGGATCCCGAACACTAGTTTTACCTTTTTACTTACACGATCCGGATCAGGATTTGCAATCCGGATCCCGAACGTTGATGTTTGGTGAAACTGTATGAACGATCCGGATCGGGGACTTCGATCCGGATCCCGAACTAGTGTTTTTCTGGAAACCGTCTTTCTTGCTACTGCAATCCGGATCGCCCAATTCCGATCCGGATCGCCGTCCGTAAAATTTCCAGAAAAGGCTGTTTTTGATCCTTATCTTCTTCCAATGGTTTCTAACCTATAAATAGACCCTATGATTTATTTTTAGGGCATTGGGAAAACATCCGCATATAATCCGAAAAATACGACCGAAAAGAAAAATCCACATATAGAGAAGAAAGGAAATCAATAGATTTAATTCTATGTTTCTTCATCTATATTGATTGATTTGATTCTAGGTTTTCCAAACTCAGATTTTGAGTAGAATCAAATCAATGAATACTTAGATGGTATTTCCGATCTATTTCTAATCTAAGTATTCGGCGGATCATCACCACCCAAAAACAACGATTTACACCAAATCGGCGCGTGGACTCGCGTGGCCTTGTGGATTCAAGGTGCAACCGCTCTCGTGGATTCGAGGCGAGGTACGTTCGTGGATTCGAAGCGTGCTACTGGGTGAAGACCGTGGATTCGGTCGGACGTCGTGGACTCGACGTTGGACGCTGTGGATTCAGCGTTGGACGCAGATCGTGGATTCGAGAAGCGTCGTGGAGCGAGCGGAGAAGATCTACTAGGAGCGTATGGTAAAAGGTTGAGTCGTCTGTGAGTACGTTATATCACCTTGTACGTGTGTTAATTCTAGTGGATTTCGCCGTGTTATCGGTCCCGTGGTTTTTTACTCCGGTTTGGAGTTTTTCCACGTAAAAATCTTGCGTGTTATTTTTATTTCCGCATTGGGTTTTATTGCGCAATGATTTTTTGAGTGTTTATTGTTTACACCTATTCACCCCCCTCTAGGTGTTTTTTTCCCTATTTAGATCCATATTAGTATAACCCAACAAGTGGTATCAGAGCGGGAATAGGGTTGTAAACAATGGTTGAAGGTGGAAACATCAATCGACCCCCTTTCTTTGATGGAACAAATTATGCGTACTGGAAAGTACGGATGAAAGCCTTTTTAATTTCCATCGACGAAAGGGTGTGGCAATCAATTGAATTAGGATGGTCTAATCCAACTGAAATTATTTCTGATGTTCGCACCTTAAAACCTAGGTCGAAATGGACCAAGGAAGAGATAGATTCATCTTCTTACAATGGCAAAGGAATTAATGCTCTATTTAATGCTTTGTCACAAACAGAGTTCTCTCGCGTCTCGGCATGTGAGACTGCGAAAGAAATCTGGGATGTTCTTCAAGTTACGCATGAGGGAACTAACCTTGTGAAGATTCAGAAACTGCAAATGCTTACGAGCAAGTTTGACTCTATTTCTATGGCAGAAAATGAATCTTTCACTGACTATTACACACGATTGCAAGACATCGTAAACTCATGTGCTAACTTGGGAGAGAAGATTCCAGAATTTAAAGTTGTAAGAAAGATTTTAAGAACTCTTCCTGAACGATTTCGCCCGAAGGTCGCAGCCATTGAAACAATTAAACACCCGGACGAAATGCGTGTAGAAGAATTAGTTGGTGCATTACAAACTTATGAAATGACATTTCCTACTAACTATTCTTCTGGAAAGGCATCCTCTTCTAAGTCTTCAGGTTATGCATTGAAATCAACTAAAGAAGAAGACGCGGATTCATCCTCCTCGGACGATGACGAGAACCTATCTATGGAGGACTTTGAGAAGCAGCTCGCTCTCTTGACAAGGAAGTTTCGCCGCAACTTTCGAAGGGGTAATTCAAGCAAAACTCCATCCTTCGGAAAGTCGAAGAAAGGCAAGGGTTCTTCAAGCTACAAGTCAAGAAAGCAAGAGAACTTCTCAAAGGATAAGAAAAGTTCAGAGGGACAAGTACAGTGCTTCAAATGTCGAGGCTACGGCCACATTGCAACGGAGTGTCCCAACAAGAATCCGGCAAAGAAGAAAGCGATGCAAGTCGTTACTTGGGATGACAACTCCACGTCAAATGAGTCATCCTCAAGTGATGAAGAAGACAACGCGACAGCATTCCACGCGTCCACTACATCTTCACCCTTCATGTGCTTGATGGCAAGTACCTCCGATTCCTTGTCCAACTCCTCCCTGTTGAAAAGAACGCAACGGACGACGAATCGAGCAATTCTGAAGGTGAAGATTTTGCTCTTGCCTACCATAAGCTTTTGAGGGATTCAAAGAAACTGGCAAAGCAAAACCGGAGTTTGAGAGGGAGATTGCAGGATCTCGAAGAAGAAGCAAAAAGGGCAACTTCTCTCTCAAACGCTCTTGAAGTGGAAAGGGATAATCTAGTCAAAGCAAATGTTTCCCTTCAAGAGAAAAATGAGCTTTTCGAGAAAGAACATGAGAAATTGGTGGATAAAGCGAATTATTTCTTGAAGCTCTACGGCGAGGCTCGACAGGAAAAATGGAAATGACAAAGACCATTCTCCAACTAAAGATGACTTACAGCGATTTTCTTCTGGAAGGAGTAAGTTGGACAGACTTCTTGGTCTTGGTCAAACAAATAAGTTCGGCCTCGGATACACTCAAACTGGAGACATTCCAAGTTCGAGTGGGACAGTATTTGTGCCTCAGTCGGTATCTCCTCCTCCGACACCGGAATTCACGACAAGCAACGACAACAAGCCTACTTCATCCTCCTCGGGATCGTCAAGATCTAAGGTATGTTTTCGTTGTGGCATTTCAGGGCACATAAGGAGAAATTGCAAGACGGGAGCCAAACGCACACCTCAAGCACCTCTTGCAATGACTACCAAAAGGTGATTCCTCGAAAATCAACTGCAAATCTTTGAAGGAAAAGAGCCTTGGTAGTTCACCGCTCAAGACGACATCATCAAGGAGCAGCAATTCTTCAAACAAGACGCTTTCACCTAGGAGATAACTTCACGACCATTACCGACGCATTCCAAAAAGGTTTGGGTGCGCAAAGGTGAAATTTTCCCTTGTCTTGTTACCAATGTTTCCTTGCATGCATATGATAGTTCGTCTTGGTATCTGGATAGCGGGTGTTCCCGTCACATGACCGGTGACAAAAACTGTTTTCAAACTTTTGAGAAAATCTCCGGAGGACTTGTTGTTTTCGGAGATGGTCGGTCTTCCAAAATTGTTGGAAAAGGAACTATAGCTATTCCAGATGGCCCGGTTCTAAATAATGTGTTATTTGTTCATGGCCTTAAGACTAACCTCATAAGCATAAGTCAACTTTGTGATAATGGTTATTCAGTTAATTTTTCATCTGATGAATGTACTGTAACTGACAAGAACCATGTTTTCTTTTTAAAAGGGGTTAGATCAGAAAACAATTGTTATGTAGTTCCTAGTAAATCTTCTGAAAAGTGTAACCTAGCTTCTTTGAAAAATGAAACACTTTGGCATGAAAGGCTAGGTCACATAAACTTTAAGGAACTTGCTAGAATTTCAAACAAAGATGTGGTTAAGGGGGTTCCTAAACTTTCTTTTGAACAAAACATTGTGTGTGGCGGTTGCCAAAAGGGAAAACAGTCTAGGACTGCACACAAGAACTTGAACCACATTGGTACAAAACGGCCTTTGGAACTTTTGCACATGGACTTAATGGGGCCAACTCGTCAACCATCTTTGGGAGGTAAATGGTATATTTTCTTATTGGTTGATGATTTCTCTAGATATTCTTGGGTAGCATTTTTAAAAGAGAAAGCTGATACTTTTGATTCTTTTCACGAGATTTGCCATCGTATTATGATTGAAAAGAATGAAAGATTACTCGTGTTAGAAGTGATAGAGGTGGAGAATTCATAAATTCTAAATTCATTGATTTTTGCACTTCAAATGGCATTAAACATGAATTCTCGGCACCCTATACACCTCAACAGAATGGTGTAGTCGAGCGCAAAAACCGTGTTGTACAGGAAATGGCACGTGTTATGCTTCATAGCCGGAACCTACCGTTATATTTTTGGGCTGAAGCGGTGAACACTGCTGTCTATGTAATTAATCGAGTGTATTTGCGCCCGGGGACTTTAAATACACCATATGAACTATGGTTTTGTAGAAAACCGAACATCAAATATTTTCGCATCTTTGGGAGTCGGTGTTATATTTTACGTGACCGCGAGAATCTTGGAAAATTTGACTCTCGAAGTGGCGAAGGAATTTTCTTAGGTTATTCTACAAACAGCAGAGCATATCGAGTATTTAACTTAGAATCTAAGACGATCGTAGAATCGATAAATGTTAAGGTAGATGAAGCTTTTCACTTTGAATCTGAAAAATCTACCCTCGATATCTCTCTTGATGATGATACACCTGCTAATGCATCTTCTTCTAACAATTCTTTCGATAATAATGATGCATCTAACGGTTCTTCAAGTTTATCTGATGTGCAGGAATCATCTCGTGTACCTCCGACTACTCCTTTACCTCAAACGTTACGCATCTCCAAGGATCATCCTGAATCGAACATCATTGGAGATCCACAAGAAGGAGTCAGAACTCGGAGACAATTGGTTTGCAGATTCGCATGCTACGTATCTTTAATCGAACCAAAGAATGTTGATGAAGCTCTTCAAGATGACTACTGGATTGAAGCAATGCAGGAAGAGCTCCATCAATTTGAGCGAAACAAAGTCTGGGAATTAACGAAGCCTCCGAAGCAACACAATGTGATAGGTACCAAATGGATTTTCAAGAACAAGAAAAATGAAGATGGTACTATCATCAGGAACAAAGCAAGGTTAGTTGCTCAAGGCTACTCTCAAGTAGAAGGTATAGACTTTGATGAAACTTTCGCCCCTGTAGCTAGACTCGAGTCCATTCGTATCTTATTTGCGATAGCTTGTCATTTTAAAATCAAATTATTTCAAATGGACGTTAAGAGCGCATTTTTAAATGGATTTTTAAATGAGGAAGTTTATGTGGCTCAACCGAAAGGTTTTGTGGACCATAAACTACCTAACCATGTTTTTCGTCTGAAAAAGGCTCTTTACGGTCTGAAACAAGCACCGCGAGCATGGTACGAAAGGTTGACAAAGCACCTTTTGGAAAAGGGCTATACTCGAGGGGGAGCTGACAGGACTCTCTTTGTGAAGCATTATCAAAACAATTTCATTGTAGCTCAAATCTATGTCGATGACATTGTATTTGGCGCAACAAGAGATAATGATGCTTCTAAATTCGCGGAGACCATGGAAAGCGAATTTGAGATGTCCATGATGGGCGAATTGACTTATTTTCTTGGATTACAAGTTAAACAAAATGATGAAGGTATTCACTTGTGTCAATCCAAGTATGCAATGGAGTTGGTCAAAAAGTTTGATCTAGAAAATTCTAAAGATTTTCCGACTCCAATGGGAACTAGCCATAAGGGACTTGGAAGTGAATCACATAGTGAGAATGTAGACGAGAAACTGTATCGCAGTATGATTGGAAGTCTACTGTATCTCACGGCTAGTCGCCCGGATATATCCTTCAGTGTTGGGATGTCACGCCCCCGGGGGTTTTTGAGTCATTTGAAGCGGAAAACGTGACTATTTTTTTTTTTTGAAATAAGGTAACATAAACCTCAACCCCGGTGCGTGCCAGACCGCCACATACACAAATTCACTCTGTCCACGGACAGAGTCTCCTTTGTATATGCACGGCGTCTCATTTACAGCATATTGTTCAATCACATAATACATGCATCATTCACCAACCAACAACCATACCGTAGACATTCACCATCAATTAAAGCAAGTTTATAAAGCGGCATCAACGTTCGGAAAGGATAAAACCAGAGTTGTAAACCGTGCCCACTCGGCACCTCGTTTGAGAAAACGTTTTCGCAATCTAATGTTTATTCTTGAAACCATGCCGCGAATGAAAACATAAGGAAATACACCACATCCACAGTGCTAACTAATACTTGTCCACAAATAAAGTATCCACAAGCAAAACTAAAAATAGCATAAGGAGGAAATGAGTCATAAATACGATAACCAAGAGTCCGACTACGATCCTCACGACGCAGTCCCACCGCCATCCCGGCTAACGCACCTAGGAATACCTGTCACGGAGTGGGTAAAGTCAGTGACAAACAAAGTAGATGTGTAACAATATCAAGAGGGGAGAAACATACGAATACACCGAATACACCGTAACCTTTCGTTAGACACCTGTACATTAATTTAACCTGGGCACCAATCCCAGATCACCTGTCGGGGAGACGGAAGTCTCCCCTCGTGCACAAACACCTTTTTGATGCTCTTACCTCTTTCGCGGTGCTGGTGCGACACCTCAGCTGGCGCGAAGAGGTCCCCGCTTGCACCGTTACCTTTGCGGGGCACACGGGTCATAAAGACCACTCTTCCGGAAAAGTACACCCATGCGGAGGCCAATCCGCCTGTGTACGTGCAGCATCCGAAACCGGATTGCCAAGATTGGCGTGTAATGGGCACCGCGACCGCAGCCGCACAATTATTAGATAAATAACATTAATCGAAAGGTTAAACTATCCATCTACTTTGTTAGGTAAATTAAAGAGTACTTTTAATGACGATAGATGCACTTACAGCACCGGTTGCACTCATCGCAACCGTACCCACCTGGTTGGAGAGAAATCGGAACACCAATATCCTTCGCGCTCTCCCGCTGTGCACCCGGACCTAAGAAAAGTCCGCACAGATAAACTATGGTCAAAACACACACTAACACCTCGAAACGGAAGAACCCCCACCTTACAATTCGACGGAAAAATGCCCGGCACCGTCCGGTAGTCAAACCGGACTACGACCCGCACCGCCGTCGCCGCCCGTCGGAGCCCCGCGCGGCTCGAACCCGCGCGGCGGGCTCCGCGGGCGGCGCCCGAGCGGCGCCCGCGCGGGTGCGAGCCCGCGCGGTGCCCGCGCGGGCGGGGCCCCGCGCGGCGCCCGCGCGGGCGGGGCCCCGCGCGGCGCACCGCGCGGTGCCCGCGCGGTGCCCGCGCGGGCGCGGGCCCGCGCGGCGCCCCGCGGGCGCCCGCGCGGGCACGGCCCGCGCGGCGCCCGCGCGGGTCGCCCGCGCGGCGGGGCCGCCCCGTGCGGCGCCCGCGCGGGTTGCCCGCGCGGCGCCGCGCGCGGGTTTGCCCGTGCGGCGCCGCGCGCGGGTTTGCCCGCGCGGCGCTCGCGCGGTCCCGTCGCGCCTTCGCCGTTCGCGTTCCTCCTCCGCCTTCGCCGTCCGGGTCTTTTCCGCCTTTGCCGTCCGCGTCGCGGCGACGAGGACGGCGTCGGTGACGGGGACGACGGAGGAGTCCAAAATTACCAACAAAAATAGACAGAAAAAATTCCAAATAATTTCTAAAAATTATTTGCTTACCGAAGACTGTCGGGAAGATTGCCCGGTCTCACTTTTTGCCTTCCGATCGATGTCCGGAGCGATCGGGTTCCTTTCCCTTCTCCGGTTAGGGTTCCGTTCTTCTCTTTCTCACCGGTTGGGGTTATCGGCACGCACGAGGGGTTCTAAATTGGGGTTTGAGGAGGCGGTATTAACAATAGGGTTTCCTCGGTAAACGGGGGAATAAATAGACCCCCACCCTATTTACTTATCCTTTCATCCACTTCCCGCATACGCACCGTCAAAATCCCTTTCGGATGTTTGACTTCAATTAATTAATTTTCCCAACTAATTAATCCTTACCGTCCTCAATTAATTAATTTTTCCAATTAATTAATCCTTACCGTCGGTCCTAATATCCGATTTCTTTATCTTACGTGCGTAGGTAAACCCGATTTTTCCCGTTTCTATCTCTCACCTAAATATCCCACTGACGGGATATTTAATCACCTTTAAATCTGACCACCGGTTATTTAATCACCTTTAAATCCTGACCACCGATTATTTAACCACCTTTATTAAATAATCTTGGGGGAAATAAATTCCCTATTAAAATATCCGGATCTTATCTCTTATCCGAACCACGAGATAAAATCCCACCATTTAAATCCTTAAATTAATTCGTACGTAGGAGGATTTAAATTTCCGTCACCGGATAATTAATTAATTAATTAATCCCTCCGAGATAACCCACCTTATCTCTAACGGGTGCAAGATATTTTGCACGGTTCCGATGCGTGACTAATTACCGCATCGCTAAGGATCCCGTTCCGGGAGATCCCGATATCGGATTTCGAATCCGATCGCACCGTCGGTCATCGTTTTTCGCGCTCTATCGCAGAAAAATATACACACCTCGTCCCGGCCGACTTAAGAAAATTAAATAAATTTTATTTCGCTTAAGGCCTAAGCGATTACATGTGAGTTCGAAAATACCCCAAAGGGTCGGGTCACTACACCACTCACACTTTATAAAAAGTTTCGTCCCGAAACTTAAACTCAAACCTCACTTAAACAACTCGGGAAAACATTCCCTCATCTTTGATTCCAGTTCCCACGTCGCCTCGCGCTCTTCGTGGTTGCTCCACTGGACTTTCACATAGGGGATCGTTCGGTTGCGTAGCTTCTTGTCCTCTCTTGCCAAAATCCGCACCGGCGTCTCCTCGACGCTCAAGTCCTCTCGTAGCTCAATGGTGGAGGCATCCAAGGCATGAGAGGGGTCTGCCAGGTACTTCCGGAGCATCGAAACGTGGAACACGTTGTGGACTCGTTCGAGGTTCGGGGGCAGGGCCAACCGGTACGCCACCGGTCCCACGCGCTCCAGAATCTCGAACGGTCCCACGTATCTGGGGCTCAACTTCCCCTTTATGCCGAAACGTCGGTTCCCTTTGGAGGGTGAAACCCGGAGCAGAACGTGCTCGCCCACCATGAACTCTAAGTCTCGGCGTCTGTTATCTGCATAGCTTTTCTGTCTGCTTTGGGCGGTCAGCAGCCTTTGTTTAATCAAACGCACCTTTGCTTCGGTCTCCTCCACCAGATCTGGGCCCAGAAACTTTCGCTCACCTAAGTCATCCCAGCATATCGGAGACCGACAACGGCGCCCGTACAGGGCCTCGTACGGCGCCATCTGAATACTGGCCTGATAACTGTTATTGTAGGCAAATTCCACCAGGGGCAGACACCGTGCCCACCCTTCGCCCAAGTCCAGAACGCACGCTCGAAGCATGTCTTCCACGATCTGTATCACCCGCTCCGATTGCCCATCGGTTTGCGGATGAAAGGCTGTGCTGAAGTGCAACTTGGTCCCCATCGCTTGTTGCAAACTTCGCCAAAAGTTCGACACAAAACGTGTGTCTCTGTCCGACGTGATGGATGTTGGTACACCGTGCAACCTTACTATCTCATCGAGGTACGTTTGCGCCAGTCGTTCCCGGGTCCACGTCGTGTGTATGGGCAAAAAGTGGGCCGATTTCGTCAAACGGTCCACGATCACCCATATCGCATCGTGTCCCTGTGGCGATCTCGGGAAACCGGTCACAAAATCCATGGTAATCATGTCCCATTTCCACTCGGGCACCGGTAAAGGTTGCAATTTTCCCGCCGGCCGTTGATGTTCGGCCTTCACCCGTTGGCACACCAGGCAGTGCGCCACAAATCGGGTCACGTCTCCCTTCATTTTCGGCCACCAGAAGGTTTGCTTGACGTCCTTGTACATCTTGGTTCCCCCGGGATGCGCCGCATACGGGGCGGTATGCGCCTCCCGTAGGATCTCCTCCTTGAGTTCCGGTAGGTCCGGCACGCAAATTCGTCCGCGAAATCGTATCGTGCCGTCGGAGTCCACCATGAAATCGCTCTCCTTGTCGGCGGTTATTCTACTCCGCACCAGCTGGAGTTGGTCATCAGTTGATTGCCCTTCGAGAATCCTGTCCAGCAGAGTAGGTCTGACCACCAGCGTCAGAAGTTGGGCGACTGTCCCTGCAGGTACCACCTCTAGTCTCAATCGCGAGAACTCCGCAATTAGGCTATCCTGCTGTGTAATCGCGCTTACATCGGCTTCCGCGGCCTGTCCTTTGCGACTCAAGGCGTCGGCCACCACGTTGGCCTTCCCCGGGTGGTAGTGGATCGTCAGATCGTAATCCTTTAATAGCTCAAGCCACCGCCTTTGTCGCAGATTTAGCTCCCTTTGGGTGAAAAGGTACTTGAGGCTCTTATGATCTGAGTACACATTGCAGTGTGCCCCATACAGGTAGTGTCTCCAAAGCTTGAGGACGAACACCACTGCTGCGAGTTCCAGATCGTGCACGGGGTAATTCCGCTCGTACTCCTTGAGCTGCCTTGATGCATAGGCTATGACCTTTCCCCGTTGCATGAGTACTCCACCCAATCCATTTCGCGACGCGTCGCAGTATACTTCGTAATCCTCCCCTGGCTCTGGCAGGGCGAGAATCGGGGCTCGCGTCAACCTATCCTTAAGCTCCTCGAAACTTCTCTGGCACTTATCCGTCCAGATGAATTTTTCCCCTTTTCTTGTCAAGCGGGTTAAGGGGGTGGCTATCTTGGAGAAACCCTCCACGAAGCGCCGGTAATACCCGGCTAATCCTAGGAAGCTTCGAATTTCCGTCACCGTGGTCGGTCGGGGCCAGTCCGTCACCGAATCTATCTTCTTCGGATCCACCGCGACTCCAGCCGCCGAGATTACGTGCCCCAAGAAACCGACCTCTCGGAGCCAAAACTCACACTTTTTGAGTTTGGCGTAGAGTTTCTGTTCCCGTAGGGTCTGGAGGACTGTGCGCAGGTGTTCTTCGTGTTCCTCATCTGTACGCGAATAGATGAGGATATCGTCGATGAAGACCACCACGAACAAGTCCAGGAAGGGTTTGAATACCCTGTTCATCATGTCCATAAACACCGCCGGGGCATTTGTGAGCCCGAACGGCATTACCGTAAACTCGTAATGGCCATAGCGAGTACGGAAAGCCGTCTTGGGGATGTCCTCCCCCTTGACCCGGACCTGATGATAGCCCGACTGCAGGTCAATCTTTGAGAACACCGTCGCCCCCCGCAACTGGTCAAAGAGGTCGTCGATCCTTGGCAGGGGGTACTTATTCTTAACGTGACCTTATTTATCTCCCGGTAGTCGATGCACAACCGGAGACTTCCGTCCTTCTTTCTCAAAACAGGACGGGCGCGCCCCAAGGTGACGCGCTTGGTCTGATGAAACCTTTGTCCAGAAGGTCCTCCAACTGTGCCTTGAGTTCCTTCAACTCCGCGAAGGCCATCCTGTACGGTGCCTTGGTGACGGGTTTGGTGCCGGGAAGCAGCTCAATCGGGGAGTCAACCTCTAGTTCCGGTGGCATTCCGGGGAGCTCCGTCGGAAATACATCCGGAAACTCCCTTACCACTAAGTCTCAAATGTCGGATCGTTGGCGCTAACCATTAACCCCAAAAGCCTGAGCTTTCAGAGGTGCGCATCCGATTCACTTACAGTGGCATACACCGCACCACAGATCTCGACCAGACCCAACCCACCTGGATGTTGGGTCTATTGTTGGGCCTCTTGCCGTTAGGTCTATTGCGGACCGCAGCCTGCTCAACCTTTCGGGCTCACCCAACCCAACTCACTAGTCCCCTGGGCCTATTGTCTCAATGCAGGAAGTTGGACCTATTTGACCCCTAACAAAGGGCCAACACCAAAGACAACTAAGTCTTCGCATCCTTATTATGCAGAAAGGTACAGAGTATTTTCTTCTAAGGGTTCTCCTGGGGTCAAGACCAACATTACTCTTCGTAAGGGGTCTTTCCTGCTACTACTTCCCTCGGGTAGTGCGTCCTTTGTCGTGTCGTCGCATAAGACCCCTCATCCGTGTCGCGTCTCCGAAGAATCATTCCCGGGTTCTGGGCAGTAAAAACGGAACTGTCCCAGTTTGTCACGTTAGAAGCAAAAGTCGTGCTTCCGGAATGAATAATTTCCCCCGAGGTGCTCCTCTGTAGATGATGCGTTGCCGGTCTCCGCTAGAAAATCCCCCTCCTTAGAAGTGCTGGGGTCGTTTCTTGTCCACGTCGTACTCCGAGTCCTCTGTCTGATGTGTTTCCAGGTTCCTTGCGGCGTCTTCGGATGTTGGGGTGGTCGGCCCCCGTCGGGAAAATCGTTCCCGGGTTATGGCTGGGGTCGTTTCGGCCCCCGGCAGACTCATGATCCTTCTGCCGGGTGCGTGGAACGCCCAATTCCCGCCCCACCATAGTGGTCCTATCGATCACATTCTCGGTAAGCGGGTAGACCCACCGTCGGTATTACCCGATTAGTGTCGCTATATGGACCACCTTTGGGAAGGCGAGCCTGGTAGGGTTCGTCTTTTCTAACAAAAAGGGAGAGCGCTATGCCCTGTCGCGTAATCCGTTGTTGGAGTGGCCAATTCTCCACTGTTGCCGGAACCGTCGTATCCTCTTCTGCACCATCGATTGAAGAGCGGCTTCGGGCCATTAACCGTGCAAACAAAGAAACCAAGTTAGCCCTAAGGTTATCACCCTAGCACCTTATCTTATGATTACACCTATATTACGTTCCCTTTTCCCGTACTCTCACGTACTACACCTACACCTTGGTTATCTCATTTCCCATTTGCTTGTGGCACCTAGCACTGTGGATGTAAACCTCGTCTACTATGGTTGTGGTTGTATTTTCTCTGATACCATTTAATCTGTCACGCCCCCGGGGGTTTTTGAGTCATTTGAAGCGGAAAACGTGACTATTTTTTTTTTTTGAAATAAGGTAACATAAACCTCAACCCCGGTGCGTGCCAGACCGCCACATACACAAATTCACTCTGTCCACGGACAGAGTCTCCTTTGTATATGCACGGCGTCTCATTTACAGCATATTGTTCAATCACATAATACATGCATCATTCACCAACCAACAACCATACCGTAGACATTCACCATCAATTAAAGCAAGTTTATAAAGCGGCATCAACGTTCGGAAAGGATAAAACCAGAGTTGTAAACCGTGCCCACTCGGCACCTCGTTTGAGAAAACGTTTTCGCAATCTAATGTTTATTCTTGAAACCATGCCGCGAATGAAAACATAAGGAAATACACCACATCCACAGTGCTAACTAATACTTGTCCACAAATAAAGTATCCACAAGCAAAACTAAAAATAGCATAAGGAGGAAATGAGTCATAAATACGATAACCAAGAGTCCGACTACGATCCTCACGACGCAGTCCCACCGCCATCCCGGCTAACGCACCTAGGAATACCTGTCACGGAGTGGGTAAAGTCAGTGACAAACAAAGTAGATGTGTAACAATATCAAGAGGGGAGAAACATACGAATACACCGAATACACCGTAACCTTTCGTTAGACACCTGTACATTAATTTAACCTGGGCACCAATCCCAGATCACCTGTCGGGGAGACGGAAGTCTCCCCTCGTGCACAAACACCTTTTTGATGCTCTTACCTCTTTCGCGGTGCTGGTGCGACACCTCAGCTGGCGCGAAGAGGTCCCCGCTTGCACCGTTACCTTTGCGGGGCACACGGGTCATAAAGACCACTCTTCCGGAAAAGTACACCCATGCGGAGGCCAATCCGCCTGTGTACGTGCAGCATCCGAAACCGGATTGCCAAGATTGGCGTGTAATGGGCACCGCGACCGCAGCCGCACAATTATTAGATAAATAACATTAATCGAAAGGTTAAACTATCCATCTACTTTGTTAGGTAAATTAAAGAGTACTTTTAATGACGATAGATGCACTTACAGCACCGGTTGCACTCATCGCAACCGTACCCACCTGGTTGGAGAGAAATCGGAACACCAATATCCTTCGCGCTCTCCCGCTGTGCACCCGGACCTAAGAAAAGTCCGCACAGATAAACTATGGTCAAAACACACACTAACACCTCGAAACGGAAGAACCCCCACCTTACAATTCGACGGAAAAATGCCCGGCACCGTCCGGTAGTCAAACCGGACTACGACCCGCACCGCCGTCGCCGCCCGTCGGAGCCCCGCGCGGCTCGATCCCGCGCGGCGGGCTCCGCGGGCGGCGCCCGAGCGGCGCCCGCGCGGCGCCCGCGCGGGTGCGAGCCCGCGCGGTGCCCACGCGGGCGGGGCCCCGCGCGGCGCCCGCGCGGGCAGAGCCCCGCGCGGCGCACCGCGCGGTGCCCGCGCGGGCGCGGGCCCGCGCGGCGCCCCGCGGGCGCCCGCACGGGCACGGCCCGCGCGGCGGGGCCGCCCCGTGCGGCGCCCGCGCGGGTTGCCCGCGCGGCGCCGCGCGCGGGTTTGCCCGTGCGGCGCCGCGCGCGGGTTTGCCCGCGCGGCGCTCGCGCGGTCCCGTCGCGCCTTCGCCGTTCGCGTTCCTCCTCCGCCTTCGCCGTCCGAGTCTTTTCCGCCTTTGCCGTCCGCGTCGCGGCGACGAGGACGGCGTCGGTGACGGGGACGACGGAGGAGTCCAAAATTACCAACAAAAATAGACAGAAAAAATTCCAAATAATTTCTAAAAATTATTTGCTTACCGAAGACTGTCGGGAAGATTGCCCGGTCTCACTTTTTGCCTTCCGATCGATGTCCGGAGCGATCGGGTTCCTTTCCCTTCTCCGGTTAGGGTTCCGTTCTTCTCTTTCTCACCGGTTGGGGTTATCGGCACGCACGAGGGGTTCTAAATTGGGGTTTGAGGAGGCGGTATTAACAATAGGGTTTCCTCGGTAAACGGGGGAATAAATAGACCCCCCACCCTATTTACTTATCCTTTCATCCACTTCCCGCATACGCACCGTCAAAATCCCTTTCGGATGTTTGACTTCAATTAATTAATTTTCCCAACTAATTAATCCTTACCGTCCTCAATTAATTAATTTTTCCAATTAATTAATCCTTACCGTCGGTCCTAATATCCGATTTCTTTATCTTACGTGCGTAGGTAAACCCGATTTTTCCCGTTTCTATCTCTCACCTAAATATCCCACTGACGGGATATTTAATCACCTTTAAATCTGACCACCGGTTATTTAATCACCTTTAAATCCTGACCACCGATTATTTAACCACCTTTATTAAATAATCTTGGGGGAAATAAATTCCCTATTAAAATATCCGGATCTTATCTCTTATCCGAACCACGAGATAAAATCCCACCATTTAAATCCTTAAATTAATTCGTACGTAGGAGGATTTAAATTTCCGTCACCGGATAATTAATTAATTAATTATCCCTCCGAGATAACCCACCTTATCTCTAACGGGTGCAAGATGTTTTGCACGGTCTCCGATGCGTGACTAACTACCGCGTCGCTAAGGATCCCGTTCCGGGAGATCCCGACATCGGATTTCGGATCCGATCGCACCGTCGGTCATCGTTTTTCGCGCTCTATCGCAGAAAAATATACACACCTCGTCCCGGCCGACTTAAGAAAATTAAATAAATTTTATTTCGCTTAAGGCCTAAGCGATTACATGTGAGTTCGAAAATACCCCAAAGGGTCGGGTCACTACATGGGATTTGCGCGAGATATCAATCAGCACCGAAGGAGGTTCACCTGAAAGCGGTGAAACGGATCATCCGGTACATCAAAGGAACCATAAGTTTCGGAATTTGGTATCCTATGGGAACAAGTTTGGACATAGTTGGATACTCAGATGCCGATTGGGCTGGATCAGTGGATGATCGGAAAAGCACGAGTGGTGCATGCTTCTATCTTGGCCATTGCCTTGTCGCATGGCACAGTAAAAAGCAGAATTGCATAGCACTCTCGACTGCCGAAGCGGAGTACATTTCTGCAGGAAGTTGTTCAACCCAATTGATTTGGATGAAAAGCGTGTTGAGCGATTTCCGGATTTCAGCATCTTCGGTAACCATTTTATGTGACAACACTAGTGCTATTAACATTTCTAAAAACCCTGTGTTGCACTCTAGAACAAAACATATTGAACTTAGATATCATTTTCTTAGAGAGCTAGTTGAATCAAACATTCTTCAACTGTCATATATTTCAACTGAGGATCAATTAGCTGATATCTTAACAAAACCTTTGGATCAAAAACGTTTTATTCACTTGCGTAAAGCAATTGGCATGCTTTCCTTGAAATAACCTTTTTGAAACCTTTGCTTAGGTTAGGTTTTGTTTTTGTTTTTGTTTTGTTCTTTATCTATGTTTGTACATAGGACATTAATTGAGCATAAATCATAATTGACTTTAATTGCATCCTTTCATGCATTTAGAAATTTATTATGCTTTTGATATCATAATATTTCAATGTTGCAATGATCATTTATGTTAATTAAGTCATCTTTTAAGTGATCAAAGTCAATTTCTCTCTCAATGATCTCTTGGTATAGTCATTATCTTATTTGATTGCTTAGTCGAGTATGAATGCGAGATCAATTTTTGGTTGAATACCTTATATATTAAATAATTGATAGCCAATTGAGGGGGAGTCAAAGAAAAGTAAAATGCTCAAAAGATGTGGAAAGAGTTACATCCCAATGAGGAGTGTGAAAACTACCACCACATGGAGAAAGAAAAAGAAAAGAAAAAGATACCCCATGAATGCAAAGCAAATTTTTGTTTTAAATTGTTGATGAAATGCATATTGAAATACTTGACTCAGTCATATTTCATGGTTGGTATAAGGTGGGATTTTTGATGAAAGATGCTCAAAGAGCCACTCCTTCAACAGATTGTCTAGATATATTATCTAACTTATCTGGGATTTCAAACATCTATTGATCTTTGTACTTCATTTTCTTTACCAAAATTGATGATTTGATAAAGGCATTACGCATAAGATCAGGTTAGATGTAATTGAAGTTGTTCAACTTTAAGTGTTTTAATTTCCATAAATTTTCGTTTTATTTTTGAGTATTTTTGATAGATTTGGTATAATCTATTTCTTGTTGTATGAAACGATGATTTTTGTTTAAAGTTGATATGGTAAAGTGCTTACATACTTTTTCTGGATTTTATGAAATTTTTCTAAAATTTTCTGAAGAAAAAGTTGAAGCCGATCCGGATCGGGCTAAGTGATCCGGATCCCGAACGCAGGCTTCTTCCTGCGGGTAGCCGATCCGGATCACATTCTCGATCCGATCCGGATCACGGCTAGGGTTTTTAATAGAACGAAGAGATTTGATTTCTTTTACCCTAATCTTTTGTTCTCAAGTCTCTAGAGCTTCTCTCTCTAGATTTCTTGCATCTTGGAGCCTTCCAAACTCAAGTTCTTCAAATCCAAGTAAGTTTTATTGATCAAAATCTCGTTTTTCACAGTTTTTCTCTTTTTTCTCCAAACGTGAGTAGAAATCATGGAACTTTTTCGTTTTTGAATGGTTTTTGGTCAAATTTCTTTTGAAATAAGAACTCTGGGTAGATTAGTTTTGATTTTATGCTGGGTTTTCACCTGATTAATGAATTTTTGGGCTTCGATTTCTGAAAATTCTGTTTTAGGGCATAAAAGAGGAATTTTTGAAAATCATGCGATTGATCTATTTTTAAAATTCTTTTTGCAAAACTAATTTGATTCTTGGCTTCTCTACATGATTATGATTGTTTGGGTACAATTTTTCAAATTTTTCAAAATTAACAATTTTTCATGTGTTCTTGAGTCGGTGTTCACAGGATACATTTCTCACTAGCGATCAAAATGGTGATCACATGGGTTATTTTCCTACTTGCTGCCATGGTCCATGTCAAGGATTCTGCCAAGCCTAAAAAGGCTAAGAGAACGAAGAGAGCTCAGAATGATTCCGACACGGAATCGGAAACAGATTCAATTGACTGGGATAACCTCGAGATCGAGGAAGATGTCCCCATTATCTCCAAAGGGAAAGCACCTGCTGAAGCTTCAAAGACAAAGCCTCAGCCTGCTACTGCAGCTGATAAAGGAAAAGCCCCAATGGAACCTAATCCAATTGGAACAAGGATGAAAACCGGTGCAAGAAAAAGAGGCAGTGCTCGGGGCATTTCGATTAACGAACCAATTGCTAGCCAGCCTCCCCCACAGGAATTCATCAGCTCCACGAGAATCAAAGATTTTGAGAAGAGGGAATGCATTGGGGAAAGGCATGTCAATGTCCAACCGATGAAGGAACGATCTGCAGCCTTTGGGGTTCTGTTTGACCAGGTGGGTCTTGCTCCAATTTGCAACTTCCCTGAAAAAACTGGGTACTGTCCACACTCAGTTCGGATGTTTTATCAGAACGCTGCAAGTTTACTTGATCACGATGACGGACGTCGGGAATTTCATACTGTGGTTAAAAATATCAAAATCAAAGTCACTCCCCAACTGATTGGAGAGGTGCTCAGTATGAAAGCCAGAGCAGATGGACTTCATTACCTTAAAACTCAAAGCTTCAACGACAACTCCTGGAGAGTTGTAGTCAATGGAATTTGTCTTCCGGATACTTTGTCTACCGGAAATTCTGTATTCTCCAAAGAGCTTCGAACAGAGTATAAGTATATAAACTTCATTGTCTGCTACAACATTCTTCCCAACATGAACACGAAGGTTCTTCGATGGGATAGGATGCTATTCCTTTATCTTCTTGGAAACCCGGCCGCATTGATGAGAGCAAACTTGAATATTCCTTATCTCATTTGGTCTAGGATGACGCGGTATGTCGAACACTCTCACCCCACAGAGAGACTACCTTATCCCATGATAATCATGCGCATCCTTAAAAAGTTTAAAGTCGATACAAGCGCGAGCTCATACATGTACAGTTTGGGCACCATTAATGAGACAACAATTGTAAAGTCTCTATCGACAAAGCAAGATGATCCTCCATCTCCTCCAATCCGACAAAGAGCTCGACCACAAGCAACTACTTCTACAGCCCCTGTTCCTCCATCACAGCAGGCACCTCCATCCACCTCTGATGATGATGCCTCTGTCAGCTCTATATTTAAAGAACAACAGCAACTCTCCAATGAACAAGAACGGATGTCACAGGAATTCACTGAAATGAGAGGAGAAATTCAAGTAGTGAAAAAGGAGCTGGAAATCATCACTGCCTCTCAAATCACTTTGACCAAGTCCGTCTCTTCAATGAAAAAACTGATGAAGAAAATGTTTGCAAAAATGGGATGCACCACCTCTGATGACTCCGACTCTCAGGAGTGAATTTTTCTTCTAACTTTCTTTTGCTCTTTGCAGGATTTTCACTTTTCATGTTTGTTTATCTTTTTAACTCTCTTTTGTTTTGTAATTATTGACTATGTTTTGGCTTTGTTTGTGACAAAAAGGGGGAGAGAGATTAGAGAGAACTTTGAATGTGAATGTGTGAATATGAACTCAAACTTTGGCTTTGGTATGGTGACAGGTAAGTATACAACTTTTGGTTTTTATTTGATGATTTGTTGCATGTCCCTACTAACTATTTGACTAACTATTTGGGCGTGTATTATTACTAACAAGTTGTTTGTTTACTAACAAAGCAAAGTTATGACATTTGGAATCTTATTGCTTAGAAGATATGTCTTATTACATATCTGACTTACTACATGTCATTGTGAGTATAAACTTCATCTCTGCTAGGTTTTGTATGTTTCAATTCTTGAGGTATCTAACGATTTCTTTTGTCAAGAATGATTTCTTTTTGCAGAGAGTACAGATGTCTAAGTCTAGAGTCTGTTTTAGGAGTTTATCTCATGTTTTTAAATTTTTGGATCTCCATTGTAAATTTTTGTTGTATGGTGATAGCAACAAAAATATCTTTTTGAATTTTCTTTTGTGGATTTGTGTTTTGTCACGAAACCGCCAAAGGGGGAGATTGTTACGGAATTTGAGTTGGCGTATTTCGTGAAAGTGTTAAGTCTTGAAGATTGAAGATGAAAGAACTTTGGATCATATACCTCAATCTCAAGAAAGAAGAATTCAAAAGGATCAGGTATGTTTAACTAAAGATTTTTGATGATCCGAATACTTCTTATAGTGTAGAAACACCTGGAAGAATGTTTAATTGCATAAAAATCAAAAACTGGACATGGGACATGTTCAGGATCCGGATCGGGCCTTGCAATCCGGATCCCGAAGGGTGTTTGTTCATACACTGGTTCAATCCGGATCGCAGCATCTCATGATCCGGATCCCGAACACTAGTTTTACCTTTTTACTTGCACGATCCGGATCAGGATTTGCAATCCGGATCCCGAACGTTGATGTTTGGTGAAACTGTATGAACGATCCGGATCGGGGACTTCGATCCGGATCCCGAACTAGTGTTTTTCTGGAAACCGTCTTTCTTGCTACTGCAATCCGGATCGCCCAATTCCGATCCGGATCGCCGTCCGTAAAATTTCCAGAAAAGGCTGTTTTTGATCCTTATCTTCTTCCAATGGTTTCTAACCTATAAATAGACCCTATGATTTATTTTTAGGGCATTGGGAAAACATCCGCATATAATCCGAAAAATACGACCGAAAAGAAAAATCCACATATAGAGAAGAAAGGAAATCAATAGATTTATTCTATGTTTCTTCATCTATATTGATTGATTTGATTCTAGGTTTTCCATACTCAGATTTTGAGTAGAATCAAATCAATGAATACTTAGATGGTATTTCCGATCTATTTCTAATCTAAGTATTCGGCGGATCATCACCACCCAAAAACAACGATTTACACTAAATCGGCGCGTGGACTCGCGTGGCCTTGTGGATTCAAGGTGCAACCGCTCTCGTGGATTCGGAGCGAGGTACGTTCGTGGATTCGAAGCGTGCTACTGGGTGAAGACCGTGGATTCGGTCGGACGTCGTGGACTCGACGTTGGACGCTGTGGATTCAGCGTTGGGCGCAGATCGTGGATTCGAGAAGCGTCGTGGAGCGAGCGGAGAAGATCTACTAGGAGCGTATGGTAAAAGGTTGAGTCGTCTGTGAGTACGTTATATCACCTTGTACGTGTGTTAATTCTAGTGGATTTCGCCGTGTTATCGGTCCCGTGGTTTTTTACTCCGGTTTGGAGTTTTTCCACGTAAAAATCTTGCGTGTTATTTTTATTTCCGCATTGGGTTTTATTGCGCAATGATTTTTTGAGTGTTTATTGTTTACACCTATTCACCCCCCTCTAGGTGTTTTTTCCCCTATTTAGATCCATATTAGTATAACCCAACACTCCACCTGAGCAGCATAAACTCGACCGCTCTGTGCCGGTGGCCGGTGATCAGCAGGGTAAAAAGATGGTGATCCACTCGCTGGAGCATAAGGCCGCTGAGCTGACGACCGCTGAGCTGACGACCGCTCTGTGCCGGTGGCCGGTGATCAGCAGGGTAAAAAGATGGTGATCCGCTCGCTGGAGCATAAGGCCGCTGAGCTGACGACCGCTGTTGAGATACGAAGGGAGCCGAAACTGAAGAAGGTGCCGTTGAGGTCGAAAGGGGGCATGAAGCTCGAACGTGGCCTGACTGTCCACATTTATAACAACGACCCCACCTCAGATCACAGGTGTGCGACAAATGAGGTCCTCCACAGAATATACATCTGTCTCTGTCGCGAAGCCGTGGCTGTCCCGACTGCTGCTGTCTCTGTATCTGTTGCGGCGATCCCTGCTGCTGCTGTGGCTGACGGGGTGCACCTGATCTTTGGTATCCCTGAAACCCACGACCCTGAGGATGGAATCGTGGAGGTTTCGGGGGTCCCTGACAGCTCGATTGCCCCTCATCCGTCTGTGCTGGGCGCTTCGCCCCCGGGATCACTACGGGAGCCGGAGCTACCTCCTCCAGCACTGCCTCTCCGCACTCAACATAGAGTGCCTGCTCCATAGAGGCCTCCAGGGTCTGCAACCTGCGCGAGCGAACAAGTTGAAAAAGGTCCCGGCGCAACCCTCGCTCGAACATGTAAATCCGATGTGCCTCATCTCTAGCCACGTACGGTACACATGCCAACAACTGATTGAAATCCATAATATACTCGTGCACGGGCCGATCTCCCTGTCGCAGGTTTCTCAACTGCTCCTCCAAACTCTGCCGGACGCTCTCCGGAAAGAAAGCCCCAAGAAGGAGACTGCGAAACTCCATCCAGGTCAGGAGCTGAGCCCCAGGCGGACCAGCCGGTCGAACACGCCGCCACCAAGCCTCGGCATTGCGCTCCAAAAAGTTCGTCGCCAATAACACCTGGTATCGCTCCTCGATAAACAGGGTCTCAAAACGTCGCTCCATCGCCGTAATCCACGACTCTGCCTCCCACGGCTCTGTACTCTGCCCCGAGAAACGGGGTGGGTCAAACTGGCGGAACCTCATCAACAAGTCAACCATCTCCCGCTGCTCTGCCGGGGTTAGAGGTCCCGTCAATCCGGACGACTGTCTACCAGTACCCCGAGCAACAGGGGATGCCGGGGTCACCGGTACAGCTGGGGGATTCACAGCAGGGGAAGAAGGTACGGAAGAACTCTCGGAGGGTGCTACAACAGGCTGCGCCCTCTGCTCTAACATCTGCGTCAGCCGACCCATGGCCTCCTCCTGACGCCGAACAACCTCTGACATCTGGGCCATCTGGGCCTGGAGCTCCTGCACCTCACTCTGCTGGCCCTGCTCGGACTCCTCCGGCTCGGGCTCAGAGGAAGAAGGCCTGCGAACGCGTCAATATTCTACGTCGCGGAGGCATCCTACCACAAGAAACCACACTCAGTATCATAACCCCACACGACCCAATCTAGCGAAAGTCAAAGACATCCCCCTATTTCTGTGACTTTATGTTGTCTGCAGCCAACATAACTGTTCACCAGAATTTGGGTATGTCGATCCCTCCTCACTCACTAGAAGAGTCAAGAATAAATCAACGACTTTCGCAAAAGTTACGTCTCTCACGCCCTATCATCTTAGGGTCTGCCAAAAGCCTAGGGTTTCCTAAGTCCCAACTGACCTATCCCTAAGCTCTGATACCAACTTAATCTGTCACGCCCCGGGGTGTAAACCAGACCCCGGGTCTGTCTACAGATCCGCCGTGCACACGGAACTTCCCGCGTACACGAAGCGCTGGTAACCTGCTCCATATCAGATGTATAATAAAAGAGCATAATACAGAGCTGAAATAGAAGAATCACACAGTATCTCAGACTGGAACTAAAAATAAAGCTGTAATAAATACAATAATCTCCCAGCTCACCAAAATAGTACAACCAGCTGGCGAAAGCCAGACCCAAAATGAAAGGAAACTACCACAGTCTGAGTGAAGGGTACAGCTTCTATCTAATAGCTCTCAGTCTCACAGGAGATCTATCTATTCAGCGATCCCCTTACCTCGATCAGCTGCCGATGGCCTAGCAGCTCCCGCAGACGACTCTGCAAAAAAAAGGAGAAGAAAGAGACAAAAATAACAATGGGGGTGAGAACTACCAGATAAACCAGTAGCCTTCCCTAGTGGGTAAAAACCTCACCTCTGACGCACCCACTAGGACTACTAGAGGCGAAGGGAAAGGTGAAGTGGTAAGGTCCATAAGATACTGAAACAGGAAAACTACCACTACTATGCCTCTAATGCGATACTGGCTATCAAAACTGTATGCATGCATCAGTAAACAGAAACTGTCCAGAATAACCCAATCCGTCATCTGATACACGATTGGTACTGCCTGCTCTGCTCTCATCATCGGGCAATAACCGCGCCGATGTGATAGTAAAAACTGTCAATAACTGTCTGGCCCCAGCCTCTAGAGGGGAACTCGAGGGGAGCGACCCGCACGAGTAAAGCATCACCGGGCAATAACCGCGCCGGTATGATAAGTCTCAAAAGCAGGACTGGATCATGACTATGATCAAAGTGGGAAACTCCGTCCACTACAGAAAACCCAATCCCCAACAGATGCAAACAAATAAACCAAACTCAACCCCAATCTGATGCAAGGATAAACATCTGGTCGACCACCTGCTGTCCGTGGTCACCACAATACCCCACAAGTCCACAATCTAATGCAATCCTGACTACACTATCCCAAACTCCTGCTCATACTCGAGCAACAAGCATCTGAATGCAAAGGAGAGCAATGAAACATGTTCAAATTCCAATATGATAGTGTAGCAATAAATAGTGGCTACTAGATGTCGAGCATGCAATTGTACTATCTAAAAGCTGTAGAAAGGTGTCAAATATTTATTTTAAAAAGATTGATTTACTGTACTGATATAAAAGTTATTTGTATGCGAGATTATAGCCTTTGTCCCAATCACAGTGTCCCAAGATAAGTTATCATATAATCTGTGGGGTTATATTAAATTTTAGGAGAGTTCGTCCAAGCGGTTCTCATCAATTGTCACATTAGTTCGTCCCAATGGTTCTCATCAATTGTCATATTAGTTTGTCCCAATGGTCCTCATCAATTGTCATATTAGTTTGTCCCAATGGTTCTCATCAATTGAATTTTAGGGGAGTTCTAATAATCCCAGTGAGTTTGTCAAAAATGAGGTAAGCAACAGCCGCCCACCTCGAGCAGCTCAAACCACACCCCAGAAAGCCTCCTAGCTGTCCACAGTCCTCAAATCCTGCAAATCAGTGCACAACTGTACATAACAACGCACCCGGTATAAATACAATTCCCAAAAAGTACAATATTTGCTGTTTTTCAAATAGCACGGGAAAAGAGGAGTTTTTCACCTCTATACAGTGCTCAGAAAAATCCAGAAAAATTACGGTTGCGTTCCTCGCAACGAGTAGATCGAAATCGACTCGTTAAACGCCTCGATCTGATGCTCCTACGCCAAGATAAAAATCGGAGAAGTTGATGCTGTCCAGAAATTTCCACAGCAAAAAGGGGGGTCAAAGAGGCCTCCGAAACCGTGCCAAAAGTGTGAAATGGAGCAAAGTGATCAACACGGAAATCGAAGCCTTACCTCTTAGGAATGCGCTGCCGCAAAAATCGTCCAAAAATTCCTCCTGGTTAGCACACAGGGAATTTTCGACTGAACTGCGATGGGAAATGGGCCGAAAAAGGAAATCGTCACAGTGCGCCGCGTCGCAGATAACTCACTATCGATAACTCCAAAAATTCTGAAATTTCTAGGGGAGAGAGAGAAGAGAGAGAGGAAAAATTTTCATAAAGGGCTCGTGCTTTGATTCTCTCTCTATGGCTCGGAAACCTAGGTGAGAATGCGAGGGGGTGGGAAATCCTATTTATAATGGGCCAAGGAATATTCTTGGGCTCCACACAGGATCGGACACCGAAATGGACCAATCGGAACGTGCCACGTGTCCACAAAACATGAAACAGCCGTGCAAGGACCACTCAAAATCCGCCACGTGTCCATGTGGTGCACATGCTCGGTCCCCGCTCCGGATTTTCCGGAAAATGTCGGCCAATGGGATCGCGCCACGTGTCACCTCCCCAGCTGCCTTCTAAAAGCCGGCCAGCCAATCAGGAGCCGCCACGTGGCAAGGGGAATCTTCGGTGCTCTCGGTGCACGCCATGCCGTGGACCGCGCTCCCGCGCGCCTGCCCGCGCCTGCCCGCGCCGCGCGCCGCCGCTTTCTGCCTTGCTCCGCCGCCGCGCCGCCGCCCGCCGGTCACCGCCGGCGCCGCCGGCTGCCGGAACAGTGATTCCGGCTGCCGGAATTGCTGTTCCGGCATGAACAGTAATTAATCGCCGAAAAAAATAAGTAAATATACCATTTTGATCGTTTTCGCGCGCTGAGTCCAAATCCGCCTTCCGTTTCACCAAATTCTCATCCGAAATTTTGCCGAAAGCTCCCGGAAAAGCCCACTTGATCCGATTTTCGTGCCGAGTCTATTTCTAAGGTCCAATTTTGATTCTACAAGTTCCGTTGCACCGTATAAGCTCCCTGCAGTCACTGTTTAATGTTGCACCGTTCCTGCGGGAGTCCGGATCATCACAGATGTAGCTCTTTCTCAATGTATGCCGACCCCGCCACACAACCAAAATTTTCAAGCAATCCAATCATTCCCTCCAATAATTCATCATCTACTATTTCGTGAGCCAAATATTCATTATGGGGGCAACGAGTAGTAAATTTTAAACGAAATTCTTCTCTTGTAAAATTTGTTAAACGATACATTCTCGTCTTGAAACTAGTATATGTAGAATCGTTACGTATCACGATTAATTCCTTTCGACCGCCGACATATTTTGGACCATTCACATCGATAACTAACTGTCCATCCCAATGTGTTCACTTAGTGATATGCGACGATTAGCCATTTTAACTATAAAAAAATATTAATACTATAATTGTGAGAGGGATAGTAAGAGCTTGAAGTGCTGATAAATTCAGCACTTCAAAATACTAATTTGAACTTCACAGTGTGTCACGCCCCGGGGTCGAACTGCGACCCGGGCTCGCCAACAGATCTGCCACCTATACGAAAACCCCGCATAAGCGAAGCATCCCACCTGCAAAGAAAGATCTACTACAGCTAAACAAATATCAGAGCTGTAAAATAAAAAATTGAAAAACTCAAATCCAACACTGTACAACTAAAAATAATGATACAATATCCATCTCCCAAAAATAATCAAATACAAAATCCTCAGATACCGAAACCCAGAACTCAACAGGGAGGGTAACCTGAAAAGATACATCAGTGTACAGGCTCTCAGTACAAGTCATATCCTCACTACAATAATTTCTCAAAAGTAGAAATAAAACTAATTTACTGACTGTACTACAAATCTCCAATGTGGGGGGTACAGCTACTCTCCAAAGTCAGGTAGGGATCTAGCTCGCGACTCCCTCGCCTCGAACAGCAACAGCAGAATCAGCATCTCCCACAGATGACTCTGCAAAACAAAGAAGAGAAAAGAAAAAGGAGGGAGAGAACCCCCAACGGGTGTGAGAACTACATCAACACGTAGTTCTCAGTGGGTACCGCCACCAAGCCCGACGGTCTACCCACTAAGTCTACTAGAGGCATAAGATAACAATGCAGTAAAAACTGAACAAGAAAAGCTGGAGGTACTCTACAGCTACCATGCCTCTATCTAAAATGCTCAATGGGTGGTACAGATGAAAATATATGCAACTACTCGCACCCAAGATGCTCAATCGACCCAATCGAACTGACTGCCTCATAGGGTACAGTCAAGCCTGCACCCACCTACTGTCGCACATCCATAAGAGGACGGGACTTACGTAGGGCGTCCGTGACTGCCAAAACTGGCCCAGCCAGAGGGACTGCGTCAACAAGTCGCAATACGAAAATAATAGGCCCACTCCGGACGGGGCACTCGAGGGGTGCGACCCCACCGAGGAAAAAGGTATCCGCGCATCTCTGTCGAGCTCAAGTGGCTCATGCAGGCTATAGTCAAAATCCACGCTCACTCTCAGAACGGAATGACTCAAGATCCTCTAACATCTCGCACAACGGTCGGAGTACTCTCGACAACTCAGCTGATCAGCTCTCTCGAATCTCGAGACACTAGCAAACTCAACCAACTCGTGGCACAAAACACATTGGCTGGAGATACTCCACAACCGGGACCACCGTCGACTCAAACGACTCCCAAAACGAAACACCCTACTCGCTATGCTAACCACACAGGCTGGAGATACTCCACAACCCGGATCGACTCACAACTCAGGGCTAACAAAACTGGTCGGACAACACTCAACGACCCGGGACCACCATTAACCCGAACGATTCCCAACAACATTGACGGGAAGATATCGACGGCCCGAGACCACCGTCTACCCAAACGGCTTTCCAAGACACAAGCTCAAGTCTAAACTCAGCTACTAGACTCCACTCAGCCCCCTCCCCCCAGGCACGAGTGCAATAATGTTCCACAGAAACTTGACCCCTCGGCCCACTACCCAGGCGAGGAAAATCTATGTCCAGGTAAAATAATAAATAACAGTGTGGGAATGTCTAAAACAATAACAACCTAGCCCAAGTTGGAGTTTTCTACTAGTCTGGTTAAGCATGTAGTATATGACGGGGGTGCTAGGTCAAGTTCCAATAATAGCATGTAATTAAACAAAGCATAAATAGAAAATTCTCATCTCTCCTAAGCATGCTTCCTATCTTCTCTAGCATGAAATAAACATATCCCTCTAGCATGCTATCAATCAAAAGGGGCAACATTCCAAAGATAAGCTCCTACTAATCATCATCATGATACTCCCTATCGCAATTCTTATAAACATAATATGGATGTTATTCATGCGATTCTCAAACAAATACTGATGCTAGGCTTATCACTCTATCACATACATGGGTACACTAACATGCAAATATTCTATCAGATAGAATTAGAGAACCGTCCACCGGTTCTGGAGACGAAGCAACCCACCTGAATCGATTTCCGCAGGCAAAGCAGAAGTCGGGAAAGTGCGCAGTCACTCACTAACAAAATCTGCCGAGCAGCACCCTCGGTATACAGTCGCGCAAGCCTCTGCTTAACAAACAACACAACCAATTACAACATGATCAATACACCCCCAACACCCAAAACAGCACATGCTGTTTTTACAAACCAGCAGAGAAGAGGGGGATTTTCACCTGCATTCTGTCCTCAGAAAAATCCAAAAAAATCACGGCTACGATTCTCCCGACGAGTAGATGCAAATCGAGTATTTATAAACCATATTCCGACACCTGTAGGCCAAGATATAAATAGAACACCGTGGAATGTCAATCAATCCACAACTCGCAAATCTGCGGAAATCAGTCACGAAGAAGCTAAAACATCACCTTCGAAATGACCTCCAAAAATTTCGATAAAAATACGGGTGCGTTCCTCTCGAAGTTTAGATGTCGATCGAGTCCTTAAACGCCTCATTTCGATGCTCGTAGACCGAGAAAATTCAATAATACTCCACCGCTGTCCAAAACCTCACAGTGGTACAAGGGGTCAAAAGATACCTCGGAACCATGCCAAAAATCCAAAATGAGGCGAAGTAATCACCACAGAAATCGAAGGCGGTAATCTCATGAACGCGATGCCGTAGAAATCAGCTCAAAAGACCATTGAGGTAGCTCAGGGGGTCTCACTCACTGAAATGCGACGGTAGAAGCCAAAATCGAAGAAGCGTAGAAGTGCTCCGCGTCGCAGAAAACGCCGATGCCGCGGCCTCCAAAAATTCCCGGGATCCCAAAAATCGAAGGAAACTCGAAGGTGAAGCTCTCTGTCGAAGGTGGGCTCAAGAGGGCTCGAAAAAAGCCCAAAAAGAGAAGCCCAAAGGGCCATTTATAGCCCAAATCCACCAAAGAAGGGGTTAGGATTCGGGCACCGGATTCGAGTGCCCGAATCCGGCCCAAGCCCAATACTGTGCGCGCCCGAATCCCTCACGACGTGCCACGTCACCCGCTCCGCGCCCCGCACGCCCGCCAATTGCGACGCGCCACGTGGCGACGCGGTCCACGGCGGGGACCGTGGGCCACGGTTCACGGCGGCCCAGCCGGGTCGCTGTGCCCGCCAACCAATGGGCGCCACGTGGCCTGGCGGGGTCCACGGTGCACAGCGCCCGGCGCGCTATCGCGCATGCGTTGACCCACCAACCAGCGCGCGACACGTGGCATGCCCACCGTTAGCTGGTCCCGGTGCACGCCAAAACTCGTGGACCGGCCTGCCCGCCGCCTCACAAGCGCCTGCCCGCGCCCTCGCCGCCGCGCTCCGCCACTGCCCGTCGCCGCCGGCGCTGACCTAGCCTGCCAGAACAGTAAATCATGCCTCGAAATTCGT
>CM054946.1:6438419-6458419 GCA_029168755.2 Tillandsia fasciculata | reverse complement strand
GCCCTGCACCGGTGTTTCCTGTTCGGCGGGACACGTGGCGGCACGGGGAAGTTTCGGGCGTGAACAGTGTTGGGCCCGGGCCCAACACTGTAGGCGCCCGAAACTTTTCGGGCGCCCGAAAGTGGGCCCGAGCTGGGCTTTGTTTTTTTTGGGCTGATTTCGGGAAACCTCTATATTAAGGCCTCTTGGGCCGAGATTTTGGGCACTTTTCTGAGATAATTAGCCCTTGAGCTCTTAACCAAAGTTTTTCCTCTTCCTTTTGTGCATCTTCCGGTGAAATCTTGGAATTTTTGGAGGCCGCGACGATAGTGTTTCCTGCATCGGGGTGCGGAGCGACGATTTACTGTTGGAGGCCCATCTTCGTCGCAGTTTTAGTCTGGGAGGTCTATCGGGCTACCCCGACGTTATTTTTGGACGATTTCTTCGGCAGCGGTTTCACAAGAGGTAAATCTATGTTTTTCGTGCTGGACACTTTTTCTGGAAATGAGTTTTTCCCAGGGTTTTGGGTACATTTTAACCTCCCTTTATGACTGTTGGAAATTCTGGACAGCATATACTTCGCGGATTTTTATCTCATCATCCGGACATCGAATTTCGACGTTTCAGGACTCTATCGACATCTACTCTTCGCGAGCGTCGCCGTGGTATTTTTATCGGAATTTTTGGAGGATGATTTTCAGGTGAAAATTTCGTGTGAATGGGACTGTTCATGAAGAATTTTTGGGACTTGCAAATTGTGTAGTTCTAAGTGTTATTTTGGATTGTGATTGTACCCAGGACCTTGTGAGCACTGCTACTGTGGTTCTAGCTTGGCGGATACTGTGATCTGGCTGTTTCTGGACTTTTTAGCTGTACAACCCCGGACTGTTAGCTTGTTCAGGTGGGTGATCTCGCTTTCAAAATCTAATCTACGGACTGTACTCTAATTCTATGACTATAGTTACATGCATGCTAGTAAATGATCTCAATATTATGTGAAAACTGTATGTTTGTACCCACAGTTGCTAGTTGCCAAATTTGATGACCTCATTGTAACTTTTGCAACATGTGAACTCTTTAAACCTGAAAACTTAACTTAGCACCCCCGTCATCTATTTACATCATACTCAGTCAGACTAAAGTAAACTTTAACCTGGATTAGATTTATTCATTGCTTTAGATTTTCCACATCACTTATTACTCTTGTCATTCTGGACATAGTTGCTTTCCCCGAGTCGTGGGCTGGGAGGTCTAGTAGCTGTGGATGTATTTGCACTCGCGTCTAGGGACCGAGTGGAGTCGGTAGCAGTCTGTAGATCAGTTCTCATTGTGATAGTGATAGTGATGATGGATCTGGGATCATGGGAGATTGTCTTAGTGACAGTGTGGATTTTAGTTAGTGAGTGAGACAGTGATTGGATCATAGCCTGCAGGAGCCACTTTTGAGCTCGACAGAGATGCGCGGATACTTTGCTCGGTGGGGTCGCGCCCCTCGAGTGCCACTCCGGAGTTGGGCCTGATAGTTCTATCGCGGCTTGTCGATGCATGTGTCCCTCTGGCTGAGCCAGTTTTGGCAGTCACGGACACCGTCCCCCTGGCTGAGCCAATTTTGGCAGCTACGGACATACCTACGGCAGTAGGTAGGCGCAGGTTTGACTGGACCCAATGTGGCAGTCAGTTTGGATTGGGTGATCTCAGTGTGAGTTAGTTGTGGCATATTGTTCTTCTGTCCTATTCCTTGAGCATTTAGATAGAGGCATAGTAGCTGTAGATTTTACTTTCCCGCTTTCCTATACAGCACTTCTTTTGTTACTTTATGCCTCTAGTAGACTTAGTGGGCAGACCGTCGGGCTTGTTGGCGGCACCCACTGAGAACTACTATGGGATGTAGTTCTCACACCCGTCGTGGTGTCTTTTTCCCCAGGGACTTCAGCTCCAGTTCCTGCTGCACCAGTTGCTGATCCAGCTCCTACAGACCAAGGTAAGGGAGTCGCGAGATAGATCCCTTCCCTTATGCTTCAGCGTGTGTTTAGAGGTACCCCTATGTTTATTTTGGAGTGTGACATGTTTGAGAGATTATATAGTGAGGTATCGAGTTTTACCTTTCATTTTCACGTTATGAGAGACTCTTGTGTATTTGCGGTGAGGATACTTTGTATTTATTCTGAGAGATAGTTTTATTTTATGTTTATGGTTAGTTTTACTACTTCAGCTCTGATATCTGCTAGTATAGATGTTTATTTGCAGGTTAGTCGCTACGTCTCTACGGGGTTTCCCGTAGGGGCGGCGGATCTGTTGGCGAGCCCGGGCGCAGTTTCGACCCCGGGGCGTGACAGATTAGAGTGGTATCAGAGTCTACGATATAGGTCTTGGAGGACTTAGGAACCCTAGGCTTGTGGTTGGACCCTAGGATGACCCACGTGAGAGCCGAGATTTTTAGCGAGAGTCCTGATTGGGTTTCTAACTCTCCCGAGCGGTTTGGGATGGGTGATAGACATGTCTTCCTTCGATGGCAACTATGTTGGCTGCAGACAACATAGTGCTTCGGGAAGGGGGACATGCCTTTTGACTTTCGCTAGATTGGGTCGAGTGTTGATTTTGGGTTCTGATTGTTTGCTTTGTCCCTCAGGTGGGGATGCCTCCTCGACGCTCGATGGTGACGCGATCGCAGCCTTCGTCCTCTGAGCCCGAGCAGGAGGACTCGGGGCGGGGGCAGCAGGCAGAGGTTCAGGAGCTCCGTGCCCAGATGGCACAGTTGGCTGAGGCGTCTCGGCGCCAGGAGGAGGCAATGAGTCGGTTGATGCTCATGATGGAGCAGAGAGCGCAGCCGGCGGTAGCACCCCCTGAGAGTTCTCCGGTGCCTTCTTCTCCTGTTGTGGCACCCCCTGTTGTGCAACCTGCACCGGCGGTTCCAGTTGAGCCAGTGTCTAGTAGGCCACCGTCTGGGGTGACAGGATCGCTGACTTCGGCAGAGCAGCGGGAGGTAGTGGACCTGTTGATGAGATTCCGCCAGTTTGATCCGCCCCGCTTTTCTGGTATGAGTGCTGAGCCGTGGGCGGCCGAGTCTTGGATCACAGCCATGGAGCGCCACTTCGAGAGCCTTTTATCGAGGAGAGATTTCGTGTTCTGTTGGCCACTCACTTTCTGGAGAGCAACGCCGATGCATGGTGGCGGCGTGTGCGACCAGCTGGTCCACCTGGGACGCAGCTTCTTCCCTGGGCCGAGTTCCGGAGTATGTTGCTTGGAGCCTTCTTTCCTGAGAGTGTCAGACAGAGACTGGAGGAGCAGTTGAAGAATCTCCGCCAGGGAGATAGGCCAGTGCACATGTATATAGCTGAATTCAACCAGCTATTGGCATGCTTGCCACATGTGGCCAGAGACGAGAGCCACCGGATCTATATGTTTGAGAGAGGGCTTCGCAGAGACATATATCAGTTCGTCCGCTCCCGCAGACTACAGACTTTGGAGGCCTCGATGGAGCAGGCTTTATATGTGGAGTGTGGAGAGGCCGTGATGGCAGAGGTGGCCCCAGCCCCCGTAGTGACTGCTGGGGCGAAGCGCCCAGCTTTGTTGGAGGAGGGGCAGTCTAGCAGGCAGGGACCCTCGAGACCTCCACGTTTTCACCCTCAGGGCCGGGGGTATCAGGGACGGCAGAGATCGGGGGCATCTCGCCAGTTTCAGCAGCAGCAGCAGCAGCAGCAGCGTCGACCACCCCGACAGCAACAGTCTTCACAGCAGCAGCAGACTTCTCGGCAGCAGCGCTCTGATCGTTGTATTATCTGTGGAGGACCACACCCGCCGACTCAGTGCCCGCAGAGACAGGGCCGATGTTTCCACTGCGGGCAGACCTGTCATATCGCGAGTGAGTGCCTCAGAGCCAGTCATCCAGCTCCTTCCTCAGCTTCAGCACCTCGGTTCCTTACCAGCCAGCCGGACCTTCTGCGGCCTACAGCAGACCGGATTTTGCCTCATCCTCTTCATGACAGCCAGAGCGACAGCCCCCTGCGCCGAGCGGATGAGTATATGCCGCTCAGGTCGAGGACGCTACAGCAGCAAAGCAGGTCGTCGCAGGTATTATTCTGATTTCTGCAGTTCGTGCACGTGCTCTTTTTGATGCCGGTGCATCACATTCATTTATTAGTAGAGCATTTGCATCCCTACATGGTATAGAGGTAGCTTTTTTATCGCATGCATTAGAGGTTCAGATACCAGATCATATCTTGCATGTCGAGGAGTATTGTAGGGATTGCCCTGTACAGCTGGGACCCTGGATTCTGCCGACGGACTTGCTTATTTTGCGGCAGCTCCAGGATTTCGATATTGTACTTGGTATGGATTGGCTGTCGAGGTATTATGCGACCATAGACTGCAGAGAGAGGACCGTGACTCTTCGTGAGCCGGGGCAGGAGGAGTTTGTCTTCAGAGGCTGTCAGAGCTCCTTATTTGCTCTGACTATTTCTTCTGCGAGAGCCAGGCGGATGATGAGTAGAGGATGCACTGCATACTTAGCGACGATTGTGGAGGTGCCTACGGCGGCACGGGGACTCGAGGATATTCCGGTTGTCCACGAGTTCCCCGATGTGTTTCCCCCCTGAGTTGACGACTATACCGCGGGAGAGGGAGATAGAGTTTGTGATTGATGTGGTACCCGAAACCGCACCAATCTCAAAGGCACCTTATAGGATGGCACCTGCCGAGTTGAGGGAGTTGAAGGCCCAGCTTCAGGATCTCTTGGATAGAGGCTTTATTCGGCCCAGTGTTTTTCCGTGGGGAGCGCCTGTGTTATTCGTGAAGAAGAAGGATGGGACACTTCGCTTATGTGTGGACTACCGGGAGTTGAATAAAGTGACCATCCGGAATAAGTATCCTCTACCACGGATTGATGATTTATTCGATCAGCTACAGGGAGCCTCAGTGTTTTCAAAGATTGATCTTCAGTCAGGTTACCACCAGCTGAGGGTGAGGGCCGAGGACATTCCCAAGACGGCTTTTAGATCCCGGTATGGGCATTATGAGTTTACGGTTATGCCGTTCGGTTTGACCAATGCCCCAGCTGCATTCATGGATCTGATGAACCGGGTATTTCAGCCGTACTTGGATCTGTTTGTAGTTGTATTCATTGATGACATCCTGATCTACTCCCGGAGCGATGTGGAGCACGAGGAGCACTTGAGGATAGTGCTGCAGCTTCTACGTGAAAAGAAGCTGTATGCCAAGCTTAAAAAGTGCGAGTTCTGGCTTCGGGAGGTCGCATTCTTGGGCCACATAGTTTCAGCCGCTGGAGTGGCAGTCGACCCGACGAAGATTGATACAGTTCGGGATTGGCCGAGACCGACGACGGTTACAGAGGTACGGAGTTTCTTGGGCCTGGCAGGCTACTACCGTCGGTTCGTGGAGGGCTTTGCGAAGCTCTCTACTCCCCTGACCTGTCTGACTAGGAAGGGGACGAGGTTTGTTTGGACCGAACAGTGTCAACAGAGTTTCGAGGAGCTGAAGAGGAGATTGATCTTAGCACCTGTTCTTGCACTGCCGGTGATGGGAGAGGGCTTCGTGATTTACAGTGACGCCTCGCACAGCGGTTTGGATGTGTCTTGATGCAGCATGGTAGGGTAATTGCTTATGCTTCACGGCAATTAAAGGATTATGAGAAGAATTACCCTACTCATGACTTGGAGCTTGCAGCTGTGGTGTTTGCATTGAAGCTGTGGCGGCATTACCTCTACGGTGAGCATTGTGAGATCTACACGGATCATAAGAGCTAAAAGTATCTGTTTACCCAAAAGGAGCTGAACCTGAGGCAACGCCGGTGGTTGGAGTTGTTAAAGGATTACGATCTGAGTATCCTTTATCATCCCGGCAAGGCCAATGTGGTAGCAGATGCCTTGAGTCGGAGGTCAGTGCAGAGCTTGAGCATGTTGATCACACAGCAGGCACAGCTGATTGAGCAGATGAGGCGACTTCAGATTGAGGTAGTATCCCCTGGGGTCTCTGCGAGGCTTATGACTATGGTTTTGCAGCCCACTCTGTTGGATAGGATCAGGGAGACGCAGAGTAAGGACCCCCACTTGGAGAGGATCAGATCGCAGATTCAGACAGATCAGAGAGGGGATTTTACAGTGGATAGCTCGGGAGTATTGCGGTACAGGGACCGAGTTTGTGTGCCTTCGGATCTAGAGATCAGAGACCAGATTTTGAGAGAGGCCCATTATACACCTTATACCATTCATCCTGGTGGTACTAAGATGTATAAGGACCTCAAGGCACAGTTTTGGTGGTCCAGAATGAAGCGGGACATTGGAAGATTTGTAGCTCACTGTTTAACTTGCCAGCAAGTGAAGGCAGAGTATCGGGTTCCTGCTGGCAAGTTACAGAGTCTTCCAATTTCCAAATGGAAGTGGGACCACATCACCATGGATTTTGTTACTGGGCTACCGAGAGCACAGAGTGGAGCCGACGCGGTCTGAGTGATTGTTGATAGACTCACCAAGTCTGCCCATTTTCTGCCTGTACAGATGACTTGGTCTTTGGAGCGCCTAGCAGAGTTGTACTTGGATGAGATAGTGAGACTACACGGGGTACCAGCGTCGATTATTTCAGATCGGGACCCGAGGTTTGTATCATGGTTCTGGGGGAGCTTACAGTCAGCCTTGGGGACTCAGCTCAGATTTAGCACTGCATTCCACCCACAGACTGATGGCCAGTCCGAGCGCACCATTCAGACCCTCGAGGATATGTTGAGAGCGTGCGTTATGGATTTTGGAGGAGGGTGGCACCGACACTTACCCTTGGTTGAGTTTGCGTACAACAACAGCTATCAAGCGAGCATTCAGATGGCTCCGTTTGAGGTGTTGTATGTCACGCCCCGGGGTCGAAACTGCGACCCGGGCTCGCTAATAGATCCGCCGCCCATACGGTGAACCCCGTATAGACGAAGCGTCTAACCTGCAAAAGAGAGATGCTATACTAAACAGATATCAGAGCTGAGAGGAAACTGCTAGAAATAAAAATATATACAACACAAGTCCTCACCAAAAGAACATAAGTCTCTCAGAATAAAAAAAAAATACAGAAAAGTACAACTCTATACCTCACTACAAGGTCTCTCAAACATGTAAAAAGTGGGTACATCTACTCTTTAGACGATGACGACTGGTAGGGAACTAGCTCGCGACTCCCTTACCTCGATCTGAAGAAACAGCAGCTGGAACAGCAGGAACAGGAGTAGAAGTCCCTGGAGAAAAATACACCACGACGGGTGTGAGAACTACATCCCACAGTAGTTCTCAGTGGGTGCCGTCAACAAGCCCAACGGTCTGCCCACCAAGTCTACTAGAGGCATGAGGAAATAAATGGAATACTGAAGAAAAGGGCTGGAAATGAATAACACTACAGCTACTATGCCACAGATAACTGAAAAAGAGAGTGTATGCATGAATAATGGTAACACCACCCTCGTGTACCAATAATACCCTCAACTATGCGATCTCAAATAGACACATGTATAACTCATAGAAAGACAACTACTGAGCTATATGGTAACCTCAACTGTATGAACCTCAAATATGTATAGATGTATGCATCATGGAAAGACAACTTCCAAAGTATAACCTAATCACAAGGTCCTGTATATGCCCAGACTTGCCTGTATAGATCAATCTCAACGCCGGTTACAACAACCCGGTCTATAGCTCAATCTCAACGCCGGTTACAACAACCCGGTCTATAGCTCAATCTCAACGCCGGTTACAACAACCCGGTCTATAGCTCAATCTCAACGCCGGAGTGGCACTCGAGGGAAGCGACCCGCTCGAGTCAAAAGTAGCCCATATCAAGTATCTCTGTCATATATCATAGTCAAACAGGCATAAATCGACACTATGCTCAAGTGGGGACTCACTCTATCCACAATGCAAAAACCCAGCCCCAACTGATGCATAACACTAATCGGCCCAACCGCCCACAGTCCGCGGTTGCCGAAACAAAACCCGAGTCAATACTCTGGTGCTAACCCACATGACTCAACAAAATAGCTATACTATCCCCACAACAAACGATGACAAAGGATCCGAGAACCCCGAAAGACTAGAACCTACAACCCTATCAAACAAGAACAGGCTCTAGGCATAGCCTCTCGTTGTTCTCGTTCCAAAGGAAAAGGCAGACCTTAGAACCCAGACCACTTGAATCATCTCCAGTGGTTAATTTTTTTGGGAAACAGGTGACATTTCTTACTGAAAGCCATTTGATCTTAAGAAATCCATGTTTAATAATTTTTTTGTTCTTTTTAGGAAAACAATTGAAAACAAGTTTTTATACCCAAGCCTCGTAGAGCTATAGCCTTTGTCCAATCAAACAAGAACAGACTCGGGCGACCCTACGACGCTTGGAGGAAAACATTGGTTGGCTAAAATCATACGTGTGTCTAAAAGGGTTCAAGGTTCTGCTAACACTAGTAAACCGCTGCCACTAACATAGCGGCGACAAATAAAAAAAAAGAAAAACGGAATACCTCGGGACCGCCGTCCTCCAAAACGGCTCCCGCCACAGATGTATAATCAACTACCTCTACCAGACTCCACTCTGCTCCCAAGCACGAGTGTAGAAAGCATTCCACACTAAAGAGACCCGACCACTCGGCCCGCTACCCGGGCGAGTAAAACACTATGTCCAGGGAGAAAAGTAGTGTGGATGTCTAAGCAAAATAAACCTAGCCCAAGTTCGGAGTTTTCTAAAGTCTGGCTGAAAATGCTGCATATGACGGGGGTGCTAAGTCAAGTTCCAAGATAACATTTATTTAACAGATAATAGGAAGCACGAGAATTTCATGATCATCAAGTAACACTAAAATTATCAGCTATCACTTTCTAGCATACTACACAAGAGTGTTACTATTATGCATTGTTCTACTATAGCAGATTTAATGAACGTTCCATAAGTCTTGGAGACAAGGCCAGCCACCTGAAAGCGCTAACAATCCGGGGTTATACAGCTAAGAAAGTCCAAAACAGCCCAAACAAAGTATCCATCAAGCTAACAACACGGTAGTAGTGCTCACAATGTCCTGGGTACAACAAAATTCCAAAATTACACTTTAATCCATACAATTTTCAAGTCCCCAAAAATCTGTGTGAAGAGTCCCATAAACACGAAATTTTCACCTAAAAAACATTCTCCAAAATTTCTGATAAAAATACGACGGCGATCCTCGCGAAGAGTAGATGTCGATAGAGTCCTGAAACGTCGAAAACCGAGTTCGGTAAGTCAAGATATAAATTCGGCAAGGTGGTGTACTCAAACAATTCCTGCGTCAAAAACTGTAGCACTGAACACAGAAGAACAGGGATTTTCACCTCTGATGAAATCTCGGAAAAATCCAAGGAAAATACGAGCGCGTTCCTTGTGATCTGTAGATGAAAACGTTGTATAAGCACGTCTCCGTCTGACGCTTGTGCGTGAAGATATCGCCACAACAATCTGCTGCTGTCCCAAGAATCCTCACAGAAAAAGGGTCACCATGTCACCTCGGGATCCGAGCCAAGGAGTCAAAATGGGATTGCGTAATCAAAAAGAAAGATGAAGCCCTACCTCTTAGGAGTCTGTCGGCACAAGAATCGTCAAAAATGAGTGTCGGGGTAGCCCAGGGGAGCCATCACACTGCCGCTGCGACGAAGAAGAACACAGGAAATGCAACATCGCACCGCGCCGAAAAATCCGAAACCTCGGGATGCGAGCTCCTAAAAATTCCAAAACTATGCAGGTGGATCAAGAACTTAGAGAAGAACAATTCATCTTAAGGGAGCTCGGGGAGATCATGTGTGGGCTGAGAGAAAAAAAACCAAAGAAGAGGGCTCGGGCTGCCTATTTATAGGCTGAGGGACACAATTGGGAAAATTCCCATTGTGTCCCAACTTTCGAGCGCCCGAAAGTTTTTGGGCGCGCACAGTGCGGCCCGGCCCACAACTTTTGGGCGCGCACAGTGCGGCCCAGCCCAATCCGTGCAGTCGGACGGGATCCCGGCTTCGTCCGACCCGCCTCGGCGCCCGCCACGCGTCGCCCGAATAGGCGGCAGCCGTGCAAGTGCCCGCGGAGAGCGCCACGCGTCCTGCCCGTAGTCAGAGCGGTAGGTGGCGCCCGCGAATCAGCGGGCGCCACATGGCGCTGCCCACGTCGCCCGCACCTGCCCGCGTACGGTCAACTGCCCCGCTCCTGCTCCCGTGCGCTGCGTGGACCGCGCGCACAACACCCAACCAACCACCAGACGACACGTGGCCTGCCCTCGATCCACCGTGCACCCCGCCAAGGCCCGTGGACCGCGCCTGCTGCGCCGGCCAACCGGAACGCGCCACGTGGCCCGCGCCTGGTGCACGCCTCCCGCGGTGGACCGGCTGGCCTCTCCTCGGCCCGCCGCCGCTCGCCATCGCCGCCGGCGCCTCTCCGACCGCCGAAACAGTAACCCCATACCTCAAAATGCGTGTTTTCGCGTCCGGGCTCCGAAAAATACAAGTAAATAGTCCATTCCGCTCATTTTCGCACGCTGAATCCAAATCCGAGGTCCGTTCGGCCAAATTCCACTTCTAAAATTTTCCAAAAATTCTCGAAAAAGTAAACTTGATCTATTTTCATGCCGGGTCAACCCTTTTGTTCCAACAAGCGCGCAAAAACCTCAATCACCCCATAATGGACTTCCTGATAAGCAATCTTGCTCTAATAACTCCAGAAATCCAATTTCTGTGCCCGACGCGCGCACACACACTCCCCGAAGCCACTAATCCATCAGTAAACCCTGTTGTGGGGATTCGGGTCCTCACATCCTCCCCCACTAAAAGAAAGTTTCGTCCTCGAAACAAACACAGCTCAAAAGGGAGTCTCCAAGCCCAAAGGTAAGCCTCCATCAACACAATCTCCAACTCCCCAGTCGCTACACACTCCCCACAAGGTGAGTCCAACAGCTGGATGAACCTCAAAAATTCCAAAAACTGGGGACGAGGAAGAACAGCCAATTCTACGCGTCCAAACTACACGAATTATGCCGCAAAACTTAACAGAAAGAGTAAGGGCCCCACCAGCAGGAAAGTCATCAACCCCCAACTCTCCAATTTAGAAAACAACTGAAATTAGCGAAAAGTTCGAAAGTTCCGAAAGACCAGTGCCCTCGCCCCAATCAAACAAGAACAGGTTCGGGCACCGTCTCCATTTCTAGAGTAGTCTTTCGAATCTTTCGTCCTGTTCGCAAATTTCGGCACAAGGGTGAGAAGAAGGGAGAGAAGTGTTGATGCCGTTCCTGCTGTGGCAACAAAACGAAAACTACGATCTATCCGTGCCCCAAAAAGAAAAACACAACTCTATCCAAGACCCCTAGAGACATAACCTCTAGTCCTAGGCGTCACCTACGCTCAACAAGTAGCACCTAACCCAGAGTCGCTGAAGCCGCTGCTGCAGGAAGGATGCCTCGGTGACATGAGGAAATGATCTCCTGTTGTCCAACTCGCGGAAAGGTCACTGTTCTCAATCCACAATCAATTGTTGCACGATACCGCACCTGCTGGTCCATCCCGTATGCTCGATCCAAGTCGTGGAGCTGTAACTGAACCGGCACACCTACCGGCGTACTTCCTCCGGTCTCAGCCGTCCTGATCAAGTCCCAAAATTCACCTCTGCTCGTAGGATACTGTGAAGAATCCATTCGCTCATGCATGTGACAAAATTTCTATCCCTCATTCATGAAGAGATGCAAATGCTCTAATATCATGCAAAAGGATGCCGTGGTATCAAGAAGCTTACTCAACTGACTAAAATTAAAACCATACCTGCGGCGATAGGATCTGCTGCTGGGGTGCCCTCCACCAGGGCTGCATAAGCCCGTCCACTGGGTGCTGAAGATTGTCGTCCTGCCTGTCCCGACGTTGTACCCCACTCTATCTGACGGTAAACTGGAGGGGCTTCCGCTTCCTGAACAGGCAAGGGGGGTGCTATAGCAAGGGGTTGCACTGACAAAATGGCTCGGGGACAAGCTGCTCGGAAATGTCCAAACTCTCCACATAGGAAGCACCGTCCCTGTCTCTGGTCACACTGCGACGGTGGATGGGGGACGCCACAGATGACACACCGCTCACGTCGCTGCTGCCGATACTGCTGCTGAAACTGCTGTCGCTGCTGATACTGCGGCTGCTGCGGGTGTCCACCTGAACTCTGGCGCCTCTGAAACTCACGACCCTCAGGGTGAGATCGTGGAGGTCTCGGAGGTGCCTGCCGACTCGACTGTCCCTCATCAACCGGTGCTGGGCGCTTCGCCCCTGGAATCACTGCGGGAACTGGAGCCATCTAATCCATCACCGTCTCTCCGCACTCAACGTAAAGTGCCTGCTCCATAGATGCATCCAACGTCTACAATCTACGCGAACGGACGAACTGATAAATCTCCCGGCGCAAACCTCGCTCAAGCAAATAAATCCGATGCGCCTCGTCCCTCGCAGCGTGCGGTACACAGGCCAACAACTGGTTGAAGTCTGCGACGTACTCATGTACGGGCCGATCTCCCTGACGGAGATTCCTTAGCTGCTCCTCCAATCCCTGCCTGACGCTCTCCGGGAAAAAGGCTCCAAGAAATAGACTGCGGAACTCCGCCCATGAGAGAAGCTGCGTCCCAGGCGGACCAGCAGGTCGCATACGCCGCCACCAAGCCTCGGTGTTGCGCTCCAAGAAGTGTGTCGCCAACAGCACCTGAAACCGCTCCAGAATGAGCAAACTCTCAAAATGACGCTCCATGGCCGTGATCCAAGTCTCAGCCTCCCACGGCTCTACACTCAATCCAGAAAAACGGGGTGGACCGAACTGACGAAACCTCATCAACAAATCAACCACCTCACGCTGCTCTGCAGGTGTCAACTGTCCTGTCGTCCCGGACGGCTGACCACTGGTAACCGGTGCAGTAGAGGCTGCCTGTGCTGCTGATACAACTGGGGGTGCTACCGCCGGCTGCGCTCTTTGCTCCATCATGAGCATCATCCGGTCCACTGCACAATAACAAACATCAGGACAACAACCAAACAACACTCGACCCAATCCAGCGAAAGTCAAAAGGCATGTCCCCCTTCACGAAGTACTATGTTGTCTGCAGCCAACATAGTTGCCACCGAAGGAAGACATGTCAATCACTCATCCCAAACCGCTCGGGAGAGTTAGAAACCCAATCAGGACTCTGGCTAAAAATCACGGCTCTCACGTAGTCATCCTAATGTCCAACCATAAGCCTAGGGTTTCTAAGTCCTCAATGACCTAAAACCTAGGCTCTGATACCACTCTAATCTGTCACGCCCCGGGGTCGAAACTGTGACCCGGGCTTGCTAACAGATCCGCCGCCCATACGGTGAACCCCGTATAGACGAAGCGTCTAACCTGCAAAAGAGAGATGCTATACTAAACAGATATCAGAGCTGAGAGTAAACTGCTAGAAATAAAAATATATACAACACAAGTCCTCACCAAAAGTACATAAGTCTCTCAGAATAAAAAAAAAAATACAGAAAAGTACAACTCTATACCTCACTACAAGGTCTCTCAAACATGTAAAAAGTGGGTACATCTACTCTTTAGACGACGACGACTGGTAGGGAACTAGCTCGCGACTCCCTTACCTCGATCTGAAAAAACAGCAGCTGGAACAGCAGGAACAGGAGTAGAAGTCCCTGGGAAAAAATACACCACGACGGGTGTGAGAACTACATCCCACAGTAGTTCTCAGTGGGTGCCGTCAATAAGCCCAACGGTCTGCCCACCAAGTCTACTAGAGGCATGAGGAAATAAATAGAATACTGAAGAAAAGGGCTGGAAATGAATAACACTACAGCTACTATGCCACAGATAACTGAAAAAGAGAGTGTATGCATGAATAATGGTAACACCACCCTCGTGTACCAATAATACCCTCAACTATGCGATCTCAAATAGACACATGTATAACTCATAGAAAGACAACTACTGAGCTATATGGTAACCTCAACTGTATGAACCTCAAATATGTATAGATGTATGCATCATGGAAAGACAACTTCCAAAGTATAACCTAATCACAAGGTCCTGTATATGCCCAGACTTGCCTGTATAGATCAATCTCAACGCCGGTTACAACAACCCGGTCTATAGCTCAATCTCAACGCCGGTTACAACAACCCGGTCTATAGCTCAATCTCAACGCCGGTTACAACAACCCGGTCTCGCCTACTCCGGAGTGGCACTCGAGGGAAGCGACCCGCTCGAGTCAAAAGTAGCCCATATCAAGTATCTCTGTCATATATCATAGTCAAACAGGCATAAATCGACACTATGCTCAAGTGGGGACTCACTCTATCCACAATGCAAAAACCCAGCCCCAACTGATGCATAACACTAATCGGCCCAACCGCCCACAGTCCGCGGTTGCCGAAACAAAACCCGAGTCAATACTCTGGTGCTAACCCACATGACTCAACAAAATAGCTATACTATCCCCACAACAAACGATGACAAAGGATCCGAGAACCCCGAAAGACTAGAACCTACAACCCTATCAAACAAGAACAGGCTCTAGGCATAGCCTCTCGTTGTTCTCGTTCCAAAGGAAAAGGCAGACCTTAGAACCCAGACCACTTGAATCATCTCCAGTGGTTTATTTTTTTGGGAAACAGGTGACATTTCTTACTGAAAGCCATTTGATCTTAAGAAATCCATGTTTAATAATTTTTTTGTTCTTTTTAGGAAAACAATTGAAAACAAGTTTTTATACCCAAGCCTCGTAGAGCTATAGCCTTTGTCCAATCAAACAAGAACAGACTCGGGCGACCCTACGACGCTTGGAGGAAAACATTGGTTGGCTAAAATCATACGTGTGTCTAAAAGGGTTCAAGGTTCTGCTAACACTAGTAAACCGCTGCCACTAACATAGCGGCGACAAATAAAAAAAAAGGAAAACGGAATACCTCGGGACCGCCGTCCTCCAAAACGGCTCCCGCCACAGATGTATAATCAACTACCTCTACCAGACTCCACTCTGCTCCCAAGCACGAGTGTAGAAAGCATCCCACACTAAAGAGACCCGACCACTCGGCCCGCTACCTGGGCGAGTAAAACACTATGTCCAGGGAGAAAAGTAGTGTGGATGTCTAAGCAAAATAAACCTAGCCCAAGTTCGGAGTTTTCTAAAGTCTGGCTGAAAATGCTGCATATGACGGGGGTGCTAAGTCAAGTTCCAAGATAATATTTATTTAACAGATAATAGGAAGCACGAGAATTTCATGATCATCAAGTAACACTAAAATTATCAGGTATCACTTTCTATCATACTACATAAGAGTGTTACTATTATGCATTGTTCTACTATAGCAGATTTAATGAACGTTCCATAAGTCTTGGAGACAAGGCCACCCACCTGAAAGCGCTAACAGTCCGGGGTTATACAGCTAAGAAAGTCCAAAACAGCCCAAACAAAGTATCCATCAAGCTAGCAACACGGTAGTAGTGCTCACAATGTCCTGGGTACAACAAAATTCCAAAATTACACTTTAATCCATACAATTTTCAAGTCCCCAAAAATCTGTGTGAACAGTCCCATAAACACGAAATTTTCACCTGAAAAACATTCTCCAAAAATTCTGATAAAAATACGACGGCGATCCTCGCGAAGAGTAGATATCGATAGAGTCCTGAAACGTCGAAAACCGATTTCGGTAAGTCAAGATATAAATTCGGCAAGGTGGTGTACTCAAACAATTCCTGCGTCAAAAACTGTAGCACTGAACACAGAAGAACAGGGATTTTCACCTCTCATGAAATCTCGAAAAAATCCAAGGAAAATACGAGCGCGTTCCTTGTGATCTGTAGATGAAAACGTTGTATAAGCATGTCTCCGTCTGACGCTTGTGCGCGAAGATATCGCCACAACAATCTGCTGCTGTCCCAAGAATCCTCACAAAAAAAGGGTCACCATGTCACCTCGGGATCCGAGCCAAGGAGTCAAAATGGGATTGCGTAATCAAAAGAAAGATGAAGCCCTACCTCTTAGGAGTCTGTCGGCGCAAGAATCGTCAAAAACGAGTGTCGGGGTAGCCCAGGGGAGCCATCACACTGCCGCTGCGACGAAGAAGAACACAGGAAATGCAACGTCGAACCGCGCCGAAAATCTGAAACCTCGGGATGCGAGCTCCTAAAAATTCTAAAACTATGCAGGTGGATCAAGAACTTAGAGAAGAACAATTCATCTTAAGGGAGCTCGGGGAGATCACGTGTGGGCTGAGAGAAAAAAAACTAAAGAAGAGGGCTCGGGCTGCCTATTTATAGGCTAAGGGACACAATTGGGAAAATACCCATTGTGTCCCAACTTTCGGGCGCCCGAAAGTTTTCGGGCGCCCGAAAGTTTTCGGGCGCCCGAAAGTTTTCGGGCGCCCGAAAGTTTTCGGGCGCCCGAAAGTTTTCGGGCGCCCGAAAGTTTTCGGGCGCCCGAAAGTTTTCGGGCGCGCACAGTGCGGCCCGGCCCACAACTTTTGGGCGCGCACAGTGCGGCCCAGCCCAATCCGCGCAGTTGGACTGGATCCCGGCTTCGTCCGACCCGCCTCGGCGCCCGCCACGCGTCGCCCGAACAGGCGGCAGCCGTGCAAGTGCCCGCGGAGAGCGCCACGCGTCCTGCCCGTAGTCAGCACGGTAGGTGGCGCCCACGAATCAGCGGGCGCCACGTGGCGCTGCCCACGTCGCCCGCACCTGCCCGCGTACGGTCAACTGCCCCGCTCCTGCTCCCGTGTGCTGCGTGGACCGCGCGCACAACACCCAACCAACCACCAGACGACACGTGGCCTGCCCTCGGTCCACCGTGCACCCCGCCAAGGCCCGTGGACCGCGCCTGCTGCGCCGGCCAACCGGAACGCGCCACGTGGCCCGCGCCTGGTGCACGCCTCCTGCGGTGGACCGGCCGGCCTCTCCTCGGCCCGCCGCCGCGCTCCGCCGCTCGCCGCCGCTGCCGGCGCCTCTCCGGCCGCCGGAATAGTAACCCCATACCTCGAAATGCGTGTTTTCGCGTCCGGGCTCCGAAAAATACAAGTAACTAGTCCATTCCGCTCGTTTTCGCACGCTGAATCCAAATCTGAGGTCCGTTCGGCCAAATTCCACTTCTAAAATTTCCTAAAAATTCTCAGAAAAGTAAACTTGATCCATTTTCATGCCGGGTCAACCCTTTGGTTCCAATAAGCGCGCAAAAACCTCAATCACCCCATAATGGACTTCCTGATAAGCAATCTTGCTCTAATAACTCCAGAAATCCAATTCCTGTGCCCGACGCGCGCACACACACTCCCCGAAGCCACTAATCCATCAGTAAACCCTATTGTGGGGATTCGGGTCCTCACATTGTATGGACGCAAGTGTCGGTCGCCCCTGTATTGGAGTGACGTGGGTGAGAGGAGGACGTTGGGGCCTGATATACTGCTAGAGGCAGAAGAAAAGGTCAGAGTTGTTCGTCGGCACCTCGAGACAGCCCAGAGCCGCCAGAGGAGCTACGCGGATACTCGGCGGCGAGACCTTGAGTTTCAGATTGGTGACCATGTCTTCCTGAAGGTCTCGCCTTCGAAAGGGGTCCGGAGATTTGGAGTGCGTGGGAAGCTTAGTCCCCGCTTCATTGGACCCTTTGAGGTACTTGAGAGGGTAGGCCCTTGGCTTATAGAGTTGCTCTTCCTCCCCGCTTGGCCGGTGTACATGATGTCTTCCACGTCTCAGCTCTGAGGAGATACGTGTTTGATCCGTCGCATGTGATTGACTTCGCATCTTTGGATATCGGAGAGGACTTGGCTTATGAGGAGCGCCCGTTGCGGATTCTTGCTCGTGAGGTGAGGGAATTACGCAACCGGGCTATTCCGTATGTGAAAATCTTATGGAGCAATCACGATGAGCGAGAGGCTACTTGGGAGCTGGAGACGGAGATGAAAGACGCCTACCCTTTTCTAGTCGAGACTTCTGGTTGAGGTACGCTTATTTTACTCTGCTTTGTTTCGAGGACGAAACTTTCTTTTAGTGGGGGAGGATGTAGTGGCCCTGGTTCCCATGCAGCGTTCTTCTGATGAATCCACTGTTAGAACACCTAGTATTGGTGTATCTGGCCCTTGGTGCATCAATTGGATGCTACTGATGGACCCTGTGTGTTTCTACTTGCTTTGTTGGCCTTCGGCTGGGTCTGCCGAAGTTTTAGAAAAGAATTTGGCCAAACGGAGGTTGGAAATGGATTCAGCACGGAAAAATGCTTGAAAACGACTATTTGTTTGTTTTATTTGGAGTCCGGATGCCCAAAAAGGGACCCCCGAAAGTTTTCTGTGATTTTTGGTGCATGGGAGGGGCCGTAGACCGCCGGCATACCACGTGGCGGCCTATCATTGGCCGGTTTACGGCGCATGGTCCACAGAGCAGCGCGGCGGGGTGCACAGACCCGGCGCATGGACACGTGGCACCGCCTGATTGGCAGGCTCAAGGCGCGCGGTCTACTGGGTGAGCGCGGCGGTGCATGGACCAAGGCGGGGGACACGTGGCAGCCTTCGGTTGGTCGGTGCACGCGGCGCGGTCCACGAAATTTCAAATGAGATGCGTGGACCGGGTGCATGGGACACGTGTCACTCCCTGATTCGCGGGCGTAGCAGGTGCGTTGCACGGGGCGCGCGGTAGGTGCCTCGGGGTGCGTTCGCACGTGGGAGCCACGTCGCGCGACCGGCGCGTGCGGCGGCCGGTCGGCGGGTCAGCCGGAGGACACGTGGCGCCCGCTCATTGGCGGGCGCAACCGCCTTACTGTGTGGGGTGTGTGGACACGTGGCAGTCGCTGAGTAGTCCCGCACCGGTGTTTCCTGTTCGGCAGGACACGTGGCAGTCACTGAGTGGCCCTGCACCGGTGTTTCCTATTCGGCGGGACACGTGGCGGCACGGGGAAGTTTCGGGCGTGAACAGTGTTGGGCCCGGGCCCAACACTGTAGGCGCCCGTAACTTTTCGGGCGCCCAAAAGTGGGCCCGAGCTGGGCTTTGTTTTTTTTGGGCTGATTTCGGGAAACCTCTATATAAAGGCCTCTTGGGCCGAGATTTTGGGCACTTTTCCGAGAGAATTAGCCCTTGAGATCTTAACCAAAGTTTTTCCTCTTCCTTTTGTGCATCTTCTGGTGAAATCTTGGAATTTTTGGAGGCCGCGACGATAGCGTTTCCTGCATCGGGGTGCGGAGCGACGATTTACTGTTGGAGGCCCATCTTCGTCGCAGTTTAGTCTGGGAGGTCTATCGGGCTACCCCGACGTTATTTTTGGACAATTTCTTCGGCAGAGGTTTCACAAGAGGTAAATCTATGTTTTCTCTGTTGGACACTTTTTCTGGAAATGAGTTTTTCCCAGGGTTTTGGGTACATTTTAACCTCCCTTTATGACTGTTGGAAATTCTGGACAGCATATACTTCGCAGATTTTTATCTCATCATCCGGACATCGGATTTTGACGTTTCAGGACTCTATCGACATCTACTCTTCGCGAGCGTCTCCATGGTATTTTTATCGAAATTTTTGGAGGATGATTTTCAGGTGAAAATTTTGTGTGAATGGGACTGTTCATGCAGAATTTTTGGGACTTGCAAATTATGTAGTTCTAAGTGTTATTTTGGATTGTGATTGTACCCAGGACCTTGTGAGCACTGCTACTGTGGTTCTAGCTTGGCGGATACTGTGATCTGGCTGTTTCTGGACTTTTTAGCTGTACAACCCCGGACTGTTAGCGTGTTCAGGTGGGTGATCTCGCTTTCAAAATCTAATCTATGGACTGTACTCTAATTCTATGACTATAGTTACATTCATGCTAGTAAACGATCTCAATATTATGTGAAAACTGTATGTTTGTACCCACAGTTGCTAGTTGCCAAATTTGATGACCTCATTGTAACTTTTGCAACATGTGAACTCTTTAAACCTAAAAACTTAACTTAGCACCCCCGTCATCTATTTACATCATACTCAGTCGGACTAAAGTAAACTTTAACCTGGATTAG